>PVLC010014518.1:0-13999 GCA_004027655.1 Graphiurus murinus | reverse complement strand
AGCAGTTATTTTTAAAAAATTTCCACAGCTTCCTGATCTATAGAACCTGCAAGTTTAAAATATATGTGCTAACCAGCACTAGCTAAGAAGGGTTTAACATTTTCTTAACACTAGGAAATCTGTTCACAGATTTCTTTGGCTTTCAGCCTCACAACGATGCTATCTCCTATGCCTTTTAAAATTGGCTGTCATCTCATGAACCCATGAATTTAGCTATTCTTCCATCTTTTTCAAAGCTTCATGCACTATAGATACTGGTTTGGCACATCCAGAGTGGCTTTGTGTACAGATCAGCAAATTTTCTATTACTTTTTCTGAATGTAATGTGTTGTTGATTCATATCAAATTTATGGTCAATAATTCTATAAGCCATACCTGAATGAAGCTTATCTAACACGTATTTTTTTCATAAAGTGCATCACAGCTTTCTTGTGCTTAGGGACACTATAGGTAGCAATTTAGTATTAGAATCAAGGGAAAAACTAATGAATAAATACTCTATATTTAAACAGCTTCAACTTTCTTTTCCTTTTAGTTGACTTTAGTGGTCACCAATTTTAGGAGTCACATAGCTAATCAATATTTTGTAAGATATCCATTAGTTTTGCTATAGATAACACCTTGGGCATATGGGTCATGCTGGTAACAATTGTTAAAGTTGTTTTTTGGGAACTTAGAGGTTGCTTTTGTCTAGCTCAAACCACTTGAAATCACTGACTCTTTATTGGGCTTGCACATATATCTGATGATGATTTCTTTGATATAAAATGGCTGAATACTCCACCCCAGGTCATGCTAATGCTACCATTTTCTGAACATGCATCCTAAGACGAACCATGAAGCTTAATTATGCATGCACAGACCACTGATTATTTCAACGTTTCCTTACCTCCAGTCACCTTTTCCCATGCCTGAGATCACTCTGCTTCTTTATCCCATAGACATCCCTAAACTCTATCCTGAGGGAGGTAGATTTGAGACTTGCTCTCCCCTTTCCTCACTTAGCTTCCTCATGGATAAACTCCCTTTTGCAAAACTCCTTTCCGTGCTTCCTGGACAAAAATTTATAACTTAAAAAATTCTTATAACCATAGCCTAAATTTTAATCTTTCTAAACTGGTTTATTTTACAAAGAAGTTTCAGAAACACTTTGACTAATTTTTAGTTTTACCAATAGAAATACTATTAATAGAATTGCCAATACTTTTGGATTGCACTATGCTTGGGGGCCATTTTAAATAGTAAAATCACCAAAAAATGTCACAAGAATGTGAAAAAAAAGACACTAAATGAAAGGACAGCTGTCCACTAAAAAGATAGTTGTTTACAGTACAAGAGCTGAAACATGAAGACAAAGGGTTTCCTTGTTTGGTTCAGCTGGGAAACAAACTTTTCACTCAAAGTTTTTCCTGTTGTATACATATGGGTGAATGACCACAGCTAGAGCCTCAAGCATTGATTTTTTGGGCTTGCAAATAAATTCTAGCAGGCAGATGAATATGTAAAAAATAGGATCTATAAATAAAGAAGATGGACTACAGTTATATAGGTGATGACAGGGAAATAATTTATAATATTTCCATACCAGGTATAATTGAATAGATGCCTTAGCTACAGACCCCATTGTTCTTTGTGTACAAAAGGTCCTTAGAAGATTGTTATGCGAAGTAGCAAGATCACATTTTTAACATCACTCAGTATGCGTTAAGAAAAATGTTGTACTAGGAAATTTAGAACCTGAGATCCAGTATGAACTACTGCTCCTCCCACCCCACCCTTTTATTATCTTATAGAGAAGCAAGTCATAGCTAGGGGCAAGATGTGGAAGGGCTATCTTTAAGGGTAAGGATACCTGAGAGTCTTGTCACTTGGGAGTGGGGTACAGGAAAGTACCATTTGAATGCCAGATAGTATAAGTTTATATGGCAGATATTTTCATATTCCTATGAAATTCAGTAGCCCAGAACATGGAGAAGTTGGAGCCTATGGGAAGTTTCAGATCCTTATGCTGGGAGGGGAAAGTCATAAGTCTGAGGGGCTGAATTCAGGTATAGCCTTCACACTGGGAGAATACAGGAATCTGAGTTCTCTATGAACAGATCAGACACTGCAGAGAGAGCTTCTGTAATCACTTTAAGCTAAATTTTCCCATTGCACAATTGTGGTCGTTGGAATTATTTGTATTAACCTTATTTCCAGATTGCAAGAAGTCCAATTATTATTTTTAAAATATAATTTTCTATTATAAATTTTTTCATTTAAATTTTTTCTGGAGATAAAAATGAATTAACCTCAAGCAACCTGAATAGAGACTATTAATCTATATTGCGTATTCTATATTAAAACTATTTTGTAGCTTTATCCAATCTATGTTATTTACAGTTGCTTATGTAAATTGGTTATATAAATTCCTTTAAAAATTAAAGCCTATACAAATTAACCTGTTCCACCCTTTCCAAAAGTCACTTATGTATTCAACTTAGGAAATCAGCTAACAAAATCCTCACATAAAGAAATATAACCTACTTATTTTTGTTGTACCATACATTTCCGATACCTTTACATTATTTAACCTTAAATGTAAAGATCTTAAATTTTTGACAGTTTAAATTTTCCAAATAAAGTAACTTTCCAGTTTTTATTTATAAATCTTTTATATACTTTATACTTTTATTGATGTATTATAGTCACACATCATAATGTAGTTCATAGTTATTGTGACATACATGCATACAGTACTTGGTTGGCTTTCCCCATATAAATCTTTTAAAATCATATTTTATTATAAATGATGAGAGAGATAACCAGAACACCCAATCAGCCAAAAGGCACAGATTGCACAGCCTCTCAAGATTCCAAAAGAACTCTTCATCTTCCCCTAAAACCTCATTCTTAAATAATGATTTGTGGGTAACAATTCATATAAGGCTGTGCAATGATTTTTATCCTTTGCCCATTTTCATTACTTTGAATATCCTTTCTATAAAAAATAAAGCCAAATACAAAAAAATGGTGATTTAAAATACAAGTCAATTTATAACAACAAACCAGTTATTTCAAGACCATTTCATTCAGTTTGGTATTATTAGAAGCAATGGACCATGAAAATGAAAAAAAAAGTAATTTAAAAAACTCTTATACATATAGCCCAAATTCTAATCTTTTAAAACTGGTTTGTTTTCCAAAATTGTTTAAGAAATACACTGACTCTAGTTTTATCAAGAGAAACACTCTATTTCACTTAGAGGCTATGAAATCCAAACTATTAATTTGAACCTGGTTCACTGTCATTCTTTTGTGCATTTATAGAGACTCAAAGGCTACATAGGGCTTGTTGTCTATAATGAGAGAGATTTGAGCCACAAATATTAAAATAAATTTTAAAAAGAGGAGTATAAGTTGTTGTCTTGTACCTAACACTACACTTAGAGTTCCAAAACTTCTTTACTTAAGACACTTAAACCTTTTTTAAGGTTGTTCCTTTGTAGAGGGTCAATAAAATCTTAGCATTTACCCACTCTCCTCTCTTAAAATCTTTGGCATCCATCCAGTTTCTCTTGTTTTTTGGTCTTCTTGTTGCTGACAACCCTCAGATTTCTTTTGCATTCTTCTGAAGGCAGCTCCCCTATCAAAGAGGAGACTATCTTCTGAGATGTATTTTATCCTCCTTAGCCATTCCCTCATCTTTGATGTCCTTAATAAGAGGACACAGTGATATAGATGTATGTACACAGCTGCCAGACATTCTGATCATATGAGTAGGTGACTTAGGATCCTGGGGTCATGATGGTCCTCACACAGACTGCCATGACATAGAGGCAAAAGTAGCTGCTTTCCAGTTGTCATAGGTAGTATATTAGTGTTTATTGCTGTTATTCTTTTGGGGGACAGGGGAAAGGAGAGCCCTTTCCTTGTTTTGTCCTTGAAAGTCTCATTGTGCTCTGGCATGACTATCACTGCCCTGGGTTAGATGCTTCTCTGTCATTTCCAATACCAAAATGGCTTTTGCATGTGCTATATTGATCTGCTAGATCTGTACAAGCTTTCTTCTCTCCCTTGGTTCTTTGGAACGCCTTGACCAAGCCTTCTTTATGGACCCTCTGACCCTAGGCCTTGGTTACATTACACTTTCTTCCACTTCTGAAGATAACTTCAGTTCTATTTACTCACGCATATACCCCTAGATTCTTTCAGGAATGTGAAAAGACCTTTCCATTTCTGAATCAAGCATTGTTATAAATCAAATGTTTACCGGATTATTAGATGTTGCATCCCTTTCTGACACCTCCTTCACTGGGATTAGTTTATCCTTGTATTTTCTATTCCAGCACAGTTCTATCTTCCCTGCATTTCACTCAGTGCAAGTCTTTGTAATTCCAATTATAAGGAAACTAAAATGGCGAACCAATTTCACTGCCCTTCCTTCTATACTCTTAATGAGAGAGATGATTAAACTATAGACAGATTCATCCTAAACCCTCAAGAAGTGGGGAATGAAAACACTGCAATGGTCAGTACAAGTCAAGTTGTGTTACTTAATGCCTCTGTAGAGACCAGCTCATACTTTGCCAATATGCCAATTTTTCCACTCTTTGGGAAATCTGAGTCATGGGTTGATATATGCTGTTTCAGTCCCCAACCCAAATTAGGTTTACCAGGAGACTAAATTCCTACCATTTAGTCAGGACATGAAAGGTCAATCCACTTCCTGACTCCCAGCCTCTGACCATTGCAATGTTTTCATTCCCCACTTCTTGAGGGTTTAGGATGAATCTGTCTATAGTTTAATCATCTCTCTCACTAAGAGTATAGAAGGAAGGGCAGTGAAATTGGTTCATCATTTTAGTTTTCCTTATAATTGGAATTACAAAGACTTTGTTAATATTCCAAATACTTCTAATTATAGAGCAAAAGGCCATTTAGTTCGTCATGCATTACCTTTTTCACCATACTGCATTTTTAACATTCTGTATAAATAAAATTGTATTATTACTATATTAAATAATTTTTTCCTATAAGCAGTGAGCTATTTTAAATCAGTTTTCAAGTTTTATTCAGAAATGATCTTCCTAAATTCCTAGCACAATTTATGGCACAATACATTTTTGGTGAGTAAATACTAGATTGCCATTTTCTTGGTGGTAGTGTCCCTGTTTCTTACTTGTTTCCTGTGTTAATTAGGCACTCACTATGTTTTCGATGAATAATGGAAAGAATGAGTGAACTTTTGTTCATAGAGAGTCTTTTTATAGACTTTCTTAACTAGAAACGAGTTATTTTTAAAGTAATAAGCTGTGTAGTTCCTAGTTGCTAGTGCTCATGTAATGCTTTATGAATTTGTAAAGAAAAATGTGACCCTGGAACTGTAATCATGGTAAGACTGAAGTGTAACCTAGTGTTTGGAATCAGGTCTGTAAATCTCAGAGAAAAATGTAATATGTTTATTTAATTATGCAGATCCTGGGCCCAAGTTTCAGTTTCTTTTGATTAGTAGTATTTTTGTCTAAGATGTTGGATTTCTCACTGGAATTTTTTTGTCATGAATTAATATCAACAACTAAAGAGGGAAAGCTAAATGGGGGTGCCATGATGGCATTGGGTAGACAGAATTACAATTTTTAACAGAAATAGAGGAGCCTTTTCAAGACTAGCAATCTCTCACTCCTTGCCTATCTCCTTATTCTCCAGTGAATTTACATATGTAGTAAATGCAAAGGAAAAAGAAAAAGTGAGTGCTTCATTTTTGAAAAAAAAAAAAAGTTGAACTTTATCTACTCATGCACAAAGAGCCTTCCTCTGTGAATCTATTTTAAGAAAGAGATCCAGATAGTTTTCAGTACAGCTTTTGTTAGTTAATAAGAAGCAATACGTAGTTGAGTAGATGAATATTTATATAAAAGCTTAAAATCTGAAGCATAAGATATTAAAGAGATAATAATGTATTATTTCACTAATCTGTTAAAGAATTGCCAGATTGATCCTCTTCTGGGGTAAGGAAATGAAGAGAGGGAGAGGGGTGTCGGTACCATATCTATTGCTGTCTCTTTCACTATGTTGTTTCTTAGCCCTCACATATGACAATGGGGTAGGTATTATTATCTTTATCTCATGGTTCAGAACAGAGGCTCAGTTAAGTGAAGTCATTTGTGGAAGGCTATTAGTCACGTAGATATTTCTCTAACCTCAAAGCCATTTCTACCTCACCTTCTACTCTCCTCCGCCTCACTTAGCCACAAGAGCATCTTTCCTTGTCCTCAAACATTCCAAGAATACCCCCTTCTGCAACTTTTGCTCTTGCTAATTCTTCTGCTCTGTGCTCTCTAACTCTGTCTTTTAATGTGGTTATATCTCTCTCTTCATTCAGGTCTCTGATAGCATGCCATTGCAGAAAGGCCTTCCCTTATTACCCCATATAATATACTTTAACATTTTAATCATATGTGACATAGTCTGAATGTTTGTGTCCCTTCAGAATTCATTGGTTGAAATCTTATCCTCAAAAGAATGGTAATAGAAAATGGGGTTTGGGGGACATGATTACATAATGGAGGTGGAAACTTCATGGATGGGCTTAGGGCACTTATACAAAGAACACAGAGATTCTTCACCCTTTCAACCAGGTAAGGTTACAGTGAATAGATGGCTGTCTGTGAACCAGGAAATGAGTCATCACCACAATTTTCTGGTGCCTTCTCGAACCTCTGATGAAAAATAAATGTTGGATGTTTATGTCACCCAGTTTATGATATTTTATTATAGCAATACAAATTGACTAAGATAATATGTTATTTAATTAAAACGTACCATTATTTGGGTACTACTAAGAAAGAAAATGCTGTCAGTTAATAATCAATGATATAACAATTTTGAAAGATGCATCCTGATTTCAGAAATGTTAAAATATATGGGAGGCAATGGAGTTCTTAGAATTAATGAAGTGCAATAACAACTCCTGGTTTTCTCTAGCATTTCCTTACTCTGAGTTATTTCTATTTTTAGCCCCTGATCACTATGTGATATGATGTTATCCTAATATCTTCTCTTTCCATGCTAGAGTTTTAGTTACATGTAGGAGTTTTGTTTTATTCGTGACTGATTTCAGGCACTGGGTAGATGTTTACAACACTCATATCTTCTTTTTCATATTTCCCTGTCTCCTTTTCAGTTAGGTGAAGCCATGTGACGAACTTCTGGGCCATGGGTTGCTAGTGTAAGTGAGTGGGGCACCCCATTATCTGGCCATCCCCAAAGCCTATTGTATAAAACTCTCCTTGTAGTTCTCCTTTCTCTCTCTTTCCTTGTCTTCTAGTCTTAGGGAATATTACAGCCACTGAAGGGAAAAAGCCTGTGTCTCTAAATGAGGGACAAGTGAAGTCACTCCCCACCATCCTACCACATTGACCATTGATTGTAACATGAATGAGAAATAAATATTCATTGATTAAAGCCACCAAAATTTGGGCTTTGTTCTTACATCAGCCCGCCTACTCTAGTCCATTGCTCTCTCTGTACTGCCCAGAACTGTGCCAGGCATACTCAGCTTTTAATAATTTATAAGAATGGGGAAATAAAAGGAATAACTGGTTTGTGAAGGAAGATGATTAGTTTTGTTTTGCATACATGATATTTTTATGGAAGAAAATGTTTCATATTTTTTCCTCATTTCAGATCACTGCTTCTCCTTTCAAGCAAAGTGAACTACGAGGAACACTGCCCAAAATTCTACCCACTGAGGTTTCTCTTCACTACTGTTTTTTAGGTGTATTTCAGAAAGGAAATGGAGTACTGCAATTGTCTCATTTCACATGGTGTCTGCATATCACACAGAGCCATCTTCTCTTCCTCTGTCAACTGACCATAGGATACTCTCTACTAGGCCATAGATGCATGCTGGGAGAGAGAAGGTAATGTAGCAGGAATAGGGACCATGGAGATGTGGGTCTTTTCTCCATGAAACTTACTTGTGCCTTCAGGGCATGCTCTGGTTCTATTAGGCATATACCACTTCTATTTGATGATGTAGTGCTGCTGTACATGCCAACTTTACGGCTTGGCAGATTCAATAATACCTAGGACATTATCAGCAGTTCAGTCCACATGCTAACTTGGTGGTTATTTTGCATATCTCCTTTGACAGATCACACTATGGTGATCAGTGTGCTCTTTATTACTGGAAATATAGTTATTAGTGTCTTTAAATCTAATCAGAAGAAAGAGCCAATCCCAGAAATCCCCAAACTAAAGCATAAAATGTGCCCTTATAGTTGTGTTCCTCTAGAATGCTCTTGGAATCGAAATCTGTATTAGTCTGTGTTTTCTTGAGAAATAGAATTAATAAGATGTGGTGTGTGTGTGTGTGTGTGTGTGTGTGTGTGTGTGTGTGTGTTGAGGGTAATGGGTAGAGAAAACGAGAGAGATTATCAGAAATTGGCTCACATGATTATGATCATAAAAGCTGAGAAGTCTTTGGATGTGCATTTGTGAAGCTAGAGACTCAGGAGAGCCAGTGGTGTAGTTTCAGTCCAAGTCTGAAGGCCTTTGAGAACCAAGAAAGCTGTTGGCCTAAGTTCCAGTCTGAGTCTATGTGAGAAAACAGAAGTCTGATGTCCTAGCTCAAAGAAAAGAGGCAAGGTCTTTCTTACTGAGCCTTTTCTTCTGTTCAGGACTTCAACAGAGAGGATGAGGGTCATCCACATTAGGGAGAGCAGTCTGCTTTATTCAGTATACCAATTCAAATGTTAACCTCATCCAAAATATCCTCATATACATATCCAGAATAATGTTTAACCAAATAGATGGGCATCCAGTCAAGTTGACACATAAAACCAACCATGACAGTCTGTATTTGTGAGATCAACCATTCATTTACATAATTCTCTTACAAAGTCCAATGCTTAATTTGAATTTTCAGTTTCTCCCTTTAGGTTAGCTTTGTAACTTTCTGAGCATTTAACTATTAATAAAGTGTTTGTGTGTGTGTGTGTGTGTGTGTGTGTGTGTGTGTGTGTACGTGTGTGTATGTTACTAGTATAAAATTGCTTTAAAGGTAAGTATAATATGATCTAGAAAACTGCTCAGAAAATGTCCAATCATCTTCCCCAGTTTGTCTTTGTTTCTTCTTGCTCCTACTTTTGAAGGAAGTGGTTAGGGCTGATCAGCATGATAATATTATAAAGAGAATTGTTTTATTCACTCCTTTGTTTTCATATTAAAATGTTGGAGAAATACTGTCAAGGTTTTGGGAGCTTAGTGACCTAAGAATAGGAGTAATTTATTTCCTTCTCCTCTTTCATGATTTAGCTTAGATGTTGTCTCCCCTGGGAAATATCAAGTATAGTCCCAAGGTTGAGTCAAGTGCCTGCTCCAGTGATTCTTCTAGCATCTTGCTTCCCCTGATGCACACAGTCCCAAAATATCAACACAGCCAGAGGTATAGTCTATATCTGCTTCATCATTGTATCTCTACAGTCTAACACAGGGGCTGATAAAATGTTCAACAAATATCTTTTGAGCAAAAGAATGCATGATGCTCTCTTTCTGAACCATAGAATCATCATTTGAGACAGCGATTAGTTCATGGCAAGGCTTTGTAATCTAGTTTAAACATTTTTTTTTTTTTTGCAGTACTAAGGATTGAACTCAGGGGCATTCTACCTCCGAGCTATACCCTTAGCCTTATTTTTCATTCTTTATTTTGTAACAGGGTCGTGAGAGGGTTGCAGAGGGACTCACTAGGTAGCTGAGGCTGGCCATGAACCCAGATCCTCTGGTCTCAACCTCCCAAATGCTGGGATTACAAGCGTGCACCACCACGCCTGGCTTAGTTTAAACATATTTTTAAAAGGAAGACAAAAAATACTCTGTATTGAACATTTATATTCAGTCAAATGTTCCTTTCCTTATTTTTCTTCATTATTCCCAACCTACTCAGTATGAGTTTATTGGAATAGGATCCCTTCTAATTTGTAACACATATTGAATAGACATTTGGCACAGCTTCATAGCAATCCATTTTATCTGCTAAAATTGCAGACTTTATCTCCCTTGGCTCTCCTTAGTTTTTAATTTAGTGCTATGGGCTTCAGGCCATTATAAAAGTTTCAGTTTTAAGGTGATAGTTTGAGTCAATTGCCATCCCAAGATAAAACTGCATTGATGCGGTATTTTAAAGCTGTTAAGTATAACCCACACATAATGGCCATAAGAGAGTAACACCACTTCTTTGCATAAAGACATGGTTCAGCTGCAGCCCTAAGGCTCTTTGATCTTCCCTGAGGCAAGCTGACAGGGCCCTGCCTAGGAAGCATATGGCAGGAATCTGTCTATGGTAGTGGTTGGGGAAGTATAGAGTGGAGTAGAGTGGGGAAAGGGAAGCAGAGGAGATGAATTGAAGTATGGGATAGTAGAGCTGAGTGGAGCTTGGAGAGGGCAATATTAATAAAAGGAACAACAGAAAATCAACAGCTACTGCTGTGCTCTTGTAGCTGGAACAGACATACAAAGAAAAAAAAACTCTCACATTTTTATCTATCATGTCGACCTAGAATATTTTCAGAAAGAGTTGTCTGTAACTTATTTTAATTGTGATATAGAAAGAATTGGAGAGTCTGATATGAAGAATTTTGTAGTTCAAAAAACTCAGGAAGCCACAATGCAGTGTAACTTAGAGAACGGTGTCTAGCACATGTCAGAATATGTCAATTATTTAGAAAGTACTGGTTGAATACACTTAAATTTTGAGTAACATGAACTTGAAATTAAGAATAAGAGGAGGAAAACTAGTTGCAGGATTAAGACCTGAACTTAGAGAAATGACTATAACTATTTGTGACTTGGGACTTTATCAACACCCAGAAATGAATAAAGATAAGCAAGTCAAGGATTGAATAACTTTAAAATTCCTAATTAGTAATTACAAGTAAAATTATATTTTTAATTTGTAATTATGTTTAGGCTATCATATTTTAAAAATTATTTTGTTTTGCGATTCTTCTAAAATCCCAAGTTAAAAAACTTCTTCAGGGATTATATAAAAAGACTTAGGTAATATTCATTGTAGTGATTTGACAGTATTAATGACTTCTTGGTGCTTCTCCAAGTCCTGGCAGGTAACCAGGTCTTATAGTCTCCATTTTCTAACAGGGCTTGTTATATTTTGAGCATTCAATTAATACTATCTTTGAAGTGTTTGGGCTGACCGGTAAGTGATAATCAATAGCTAATTCCTGTTGATGATGTAATTATGTATCTTTCCTTAATGGTTCTATATTGAGCTTCTCTGTTTAAGAAAAAAATTATTTTTTAAAATCAAAATGGCAATGTTATAACATATGTCTTAATTCTTAGCTTTGTTTTTATAGCTAAAATCATCACTTGGAGACACACATAAGTAAATTATTTCTTCTGTCAGAGAGATTTAATTGTTTTAACACCTGGCAAGCTGTCACACATATTTTCAACTGAAAGTATCAAATAAAAATAACTACTTTCAATTTAGTACAATAATTTGTACAAAATTATTGTTTCTCTCTGGAATTACTAAGTAATTTTTAAAAATATATTATCTCTTAGGATTTGCCTCTCTATAGCTTAAACATATTAGGAATAACATACAAAATGTTATAGAGCCAAGGCAAATCATAGAACAAGGGAATGTATTTCACAACTTTAGTAATCTTTGCATAAATCAAATGATATTTTTTCTGTTTCCAGTTTTCTCTTAACTAAATTCCACAAAGAATTCTAATTTAAATGAAATTATTTACATTCATTGCTACTTTTGGTCTATTCTGGAAATCTAAGAGCTTTAAATCAGTTTACTTACAGATCATTTTTGTATTTATAGTTCCTTCTAGAAAATAATGGATTACTACTTATTAATGGCATTAGGCCATTTATGAAACAATTTTGCTTTTGTCTGTAAGATTGAATTGATGAATCTGTAACACTGAACCTTTTTTTGTGCGTATTGTGAACTACAATGAAATAGGAAACATTAAGTTTCAATGAAAATTTTGACAAGACCCTTCTCCCATCTTACTATAAAGCAGAGACAAATGAATAAAAATACCTAAAATAGAGAAATTTTAAAAAGCAAAATGGATTTCATGGAAACAATATGTATATATTTAAAAGTCATTATTATATTCAGAATAGTTTTTCTCTATAAATTTCTCCTTCTCTCCCTTTAGATTCATCACTGTATGTCCACAAACTCTGGACAATTAATTCTTGCATCTTTGTCTTGAAGCAGATAGGCAAGTATTACCATTCTACTATTAGCTGTACAATATTTGACATGACCATAGTTTTATAGCTGAGAAAGCTAGTAATTAGGCTGCAAACTCCAAGGAATGGAGGAATTAAGAATTAGTCCAAAATCATGATAAATGACACAGTAATTGCTACGTTTGTATTCACATGTACACAAAACTTACCTTCCTACTTTTTAATTTTTTGTCTCAAATTTCCCTTGCCCTGATCCTGTTTGCCATTCTCTCTACTAGTTTTTCTTAAATAATTTTCCACTCTCATTTATGGACACAAAATCTCTTATTAAAACTGAAAGTATATTTGCTCAAGAAAATATCATTCTGATTAAGTAAGATTAAACTAGGCATAGTTGATTGTCTTCATTAAGAAGAAAACAATCCCTTAATTTTCATCCCCTTCAATGAGAAACCTACCCATCACCTTATCTATCTTCCCTTTTTGTTTTCAGACTTTAGGAGAAGAAGTCTTAATTCTTCCACCTCTGCTTCTGGACTAATGCTAAGTCTTCTTCACCATTTTCCTCTCTTTTGTTTACAAATATGCTCAAGTTTCCCCTTCCTAAATATAGCAGCAAGGCACACATCAATTATGTTTTCCCCTTAAGCTACCTTGCCCTAACAATTTTCTGTTCACCATGGGATTAAAAAGGTGATTTAAAAAATAATATTTTCTTCCCCACCTGTTTTCTCTTCAACTCATTGATATATGTTCTATATTTGTGTCACTTGGCTGAAATTACTCTGAGAGAAGACAGCTGGGCATATTGATGCACACTTGTAATCCCAGTACTTGGGAGGCTGAGACAGGAGGATCACAGGTTCACGGCCAGCCTCAGGAACTATGTGAAGCCCTCTGCTATTTAGTGAGAACTTGTTTCAAAAATAAAATAGGGCTGGAGGTATAGCTCAGAGGAAGAATATCTCTGGATTCAATCTCCAGTAACACACACTAACACACACACACACACACACACACACACACGACATATATAATCCAATAACTGCATTCAATTTATCATCTTTTGTCTGCAACGTTCAGTATTATCAGTCATATTCTCCTTTATTAAAGTGTTCCTCTTCTGGCATATTTAACTATATTTTCTTTGGTTCTCTCAAATTATGTTTTCTTTTTCCTTTACTTTTATTGCTTATTTTTTCCCAATGATAAATGTCTACCAGTTAGCCTTTGCATAATATATAACTTCTCTTACTATATTATACTCACCCCAGCTTCTTTTTTACAGTTTACTTGTATTTACAGCTACTTGCTGCTTATTTTCTCAGTATTCTTTAGAAGTCTCTATCTTTAACATGTCCATGACACATTCCATTATTTATTTCTTGAAATTTGCTTTTCTTCCTAGCTTTTCTGTTTCAGTTAATGTTCATCAAACTCAAATACAGGATAAACAATAGACTTGGACTCAGACATCCTGGGGTCAAATCTTGCATCAAGATAGGCTTATTTAACCAGGCGTGGTGGCGCATGCTTGTAATCCCAGCATTTGGGAGGCTGAGATTGGAGGATACGAGTTCGCGGCCAGCCTCAGCTGCTTAGTGAGGCCCTCCGCAACTTAGTGAGACCCTGTTTCAAAATAAAGAATAAAAAATAGGGTTGGTGCTGTAGCTCAGAGGTAGAATGCCTCCAGGTTCCATCCTCAGTACCACAAAAAAAAAAAAAAAAGATAGGCTTATTTTATGACTTGAGTGAGTTTCTTCACCGAGAC
>PVLC010014517.1:0-39162 GCA_004027655.1 Graphiurus murinus | reverse complement strand
GTTATTGGAAGTCTGTAGGAAAAGCACTATTTGGAAAGACGACCTCAGCACTGTGTTTGTTATCGTGTGTGTAAAACCTTTGATCCCAGAAAAGAGAGAGAGATAATAAAAGAGGTTCGAACCAGTAGCTTTTAGCCGGCGTCTTTTATTGGGGCCTCATGGCTGAAGGTTCAGCCTGGGGCGCCCGATACTGAATGAGCTGTTAAATCTTACAAATTTAATTTAAATATGGTAAGGAATCAACTGGACAAGCTAACTTCTTGCCAGTTAATAGAACCATATTAGTATATATTATTTTGTGAATTCTTAAAAATTGATGACAACTTCTTAGAAATATAATATTCATCTATTACTAATTAAGATTCAACATCCTTGTGTTACTTGAGAATAACTTAGCAATATTAAACTATTTAGCAGGGAGCATGCATAGCCCTTGGTGTGCTGCAGAGCAAAGACTAGGGCCACTTAATAAACTTGTGCAACCTAGGTCAAGTTACTTGAACTCAATATGCCCTTTTATCTTATACTTAATATAAAGATAATAATAGCATCTTCTACTTAAAATAACACTTGTAAAACACTTCATCTTGAAGAGTACTTGACTCATGCAAGTAATAGCTATTAATATACAGTAACTCCACTTTTAGTAATAATCCTAAAAAATGATTAAGATCACACACAAATGTTTTGCTGCAAGGTGTTTAATATGCTATAACTTGCAGTCCTGAAAAAATTATTTTTTCAGGTCATAACAGTAGAGTATGAGGGATTAAATTCCTAAGATGGAACCTTATATGGCTATGTAAAAATGGTATCATAGAAAAACTTCGACTGACATAAAATACATCACTATTATATCACTGAGATAAATGAACTAGTTTAAAATGGTATATATAAAATATGATTTTAATTGTATTAAATTAGGATATATGCATACAGATACACTAAACACTGGTAGGTGTAAACAAAAAATGGATAATTCCAAATGTAGATTTATAGGCAATTTATCTTTTTTTCATATTATCACATTACATTTTTCTGGGTCTTTTTCAAAGAAACAAGAATTTCCTTTTAAGAAGAATAAGTAACTTCAATTTAATAAAACTCCCACAAAATATATAAAATAGTATCTAATCTACTAAATGATCTTGTAGAGTTGCAGTTTTAAATAGAACCTTTTTTATGTATAGATGACATACACCCAGCAAAATCTTAACTACTTCTAGATGAGAAAATATTTTTTAGCAGGTTTAATATAATAATGAGAAACTTTACAGGAGATATTTTCCATATTGCTAGACTAAGATAATAGTGATAAATTGTTAAGTGACTATACTTATGTCTTTAAGTAATAAAAAACACCCCTCTTATATTACATTCAGCAGTCTAGAAAAACAGAAACCTGATAAAGCCTTTATCTGAGACTAATAAAATCACCCCCTATTATGTAGCCGGCAGTGATCAAAACAATGGCCTTTTCTTGGCAGAATAAGCAATGAATGATCTTCAAGAGTACTTGAGCTTTTCTTTTTTAACTTACAGACATGTATCTTTGATGATTAACTCCTGAATTTTTAATGCACTCTTTGCAATACCATAAGAAAATATAGTTTTACAAGAAGCAGTCCTATTGCCCATAGAAAATTTTGTGATGTGTTTAGTAGTCAAGATTTTAAGTTCATATCTATAACATCACCAAAACAAATTGAAAGGCAATCAGCATTTTATGCAGTCAAAAGTGTGCTTGGCATTATTTGTTTATTGAGAAAAAAATGTGCCATACCTAAAAATTAATTTCAGGGAATATAATTTCAAAAGATGATTTTATCCCAAATGACAGAAAAGGAGGAGAAATCTATCTTTGAGAAATCTAATAAAGTCTACCAGCATGCCACATCAGAAGGAGCACAAGATGACATGATTAGTCTTAGATCTAAACAAGGCTCTAATAATCCCAGTTTCACTTATTTATAGCAGAGAATTTTAGAAGTTTATTAAAAAAAAAAAAAACAGCGCAATGATGGCTAGAGTCATAGAACTTACAAGATATCATCAGAAATTGCTACTATATCTTCAGTGTATGGATCTTGGCAGCAGTTTAAGAGAACCTATGCTGCAAATTCCTAACATATAAAATTGGATAAAACCAAAAGGATGAGAGTATGAAACCAAAACCTTAATTCATACTGATTGATGTAAAGAAAAATTTTGTTCTGCTGAAGATGCAAATATCATGTAATTTCTTGATGTCTAAAAGTTTTCCTGTGCTGAAGATGCAAATATCAGGTACTTGATGTCTAAAAGTTTTCCTATAGAGTTTTCCCCCCACTACATCCATTCCCATTGCAATACCCTGACTATACTTGGCAAGCTTACAAATGAACATAGTACATTTAGATGCCAAATACCTGGAAGCACATGTCAGGCATGATTATGGTAAGCCTATGCTACATGCCAATTTATCCCACAGGGGCTCTGGGATTATGTACATGTTGCTAGTTCACAGTGCCAACAAACCATGTGCAGCACACAGACAGAAGCAGAGCCCTTCTCAGATCGAATCACACTTTCAATATATGACATTGATTGTGGTTTTTGTACCTGTGTCTCAGAAATAGTTTTATTTTTATCTAACGATAAATAAAAAGAAAAGTAACATATCTGATCAGATAGTATTTCTGGGACTAAGTCTCAGACATTATATATTGAAACTGAAGATCTGATCTCAAACTGTACTTTCCAGAGAGTTAAATGAGCAAAATATCAAAATTTAATAATTTATTTATTAAAAGAAGACCAGGAACTTCCCTAACCATATTTTAATGATTATTTTCTAACATTTAAGTATCTACTCATGGCCTCCTACCCAAGTATGCGCCTTTTTTTTCACAAGTACACACCTGAAAGAACCCTCCTCTAGACTAAGAGATTCTTTTAATGAATAAATTATGAACTGATATTGCTTTCTAAGGTTGAAAAAATTAAATATCATGAATGTTTTCTTATCATCACTAACTTTCAAAACTCATATTTCACTTTTTTTTTTTTTTTTTGCGGTACTAGGGATTGAACTCAGGGGTGTTCTACCTCCGAGCTACACCCCCAGCCCTATTTTTTATTCTTTATTTTGAAACCGAGTCTCACTAAGTTGCGGAGTGCCTCACTAGGTAGCTGAGGCTAGCCGCGAACCCGGATCCTCGGGTCTCAGCCACCCGAATGCTGGGATTACAAGCGTGCGTCACCACGCCCGGCTCATATTTCACGTTTTGCTAGATTTTCAAATTACGTAAATACAATGGGGTTTGCTTTATGGACATAAATTTATAACAGTTAAGCTCCTCGCTACTGAGATATTTGTAAATTTGTATTTATTAACATTTATTTTTTAATTTGCAGAGTCTGAAATCAAGATGGTTGAATGGAAATTATTTGATTACTTCTTAAATATTTACAATATTATTAATCATGTCATTTGAATATCAACAAATCTAATACAGAACTACCAATTTTCAAAGCATTAAATAAAACAAAGCAAAGCAAAAACAACCTGCCAATCCATCAGCAACCTCTCTGTCACCTTATTATTAGTGCTTTTATATTC
Source organism: Graphiurus murinus (assembly GCA_004027655.1). Taxonomy (NCBI): domain Eukaryota; kingdom Metazoa; phylum Chordata; class Mammalia; order Rodentia; family Gliridae; genus Graphiurus; species Graphiurus murinus. The sequence goes on along the minus strand of PVLC010014517.1, from coordinate 35,561 downwards.
TATCAATTAAAATTTATCTTCTCTCATTTCATGTACTTAACCTTGAGTTATTTAAATTCTAGTAGCATCTAACTCTTCATATGCTACGTGGATTATATGATAGGGTCGCTAGAAAATTAAAATAGATGGTATATGCTAATTAGGAAACACATTATAAACTTAAATAAATGCTAGTAAAAACCTTTGATTTCTTCTCTTCGGCATATCAACTCGTCTACCATCCCCCCCAAAACATGTGGCATTAGAAAGAAATGTTATTTGTTTGTTTTTTAAAGTCTAGGCTTGTATACTCTTCTACAGATTCATTTTCTTGGATGTTAGTCAATGGGATTTCTGATTAATGTATAGCCATACTAAAATTTTAAATGGAAAGAGAGACAGAGAGAGAGAGAGAGATCTTTTTTTTTTTTTTTTTTTTTTTGGTGTTTGACTTGTAATCAGCTGCAAACCATCAGATGGACTGTGTCTGAATATAAACTCAAAATGCACTTACCTCTATGGTGTCAGTGTTCCTGGAAGGTGGCAGGTATGAGAATTAGCACATTAAGCAGATACTAGACAGGGGTTTTACTGTATATCTAGATGATATAAAAGTTTCTGTAAGTGAAATTAGGTATTAAAACTCTGCTGTTTAGGTTGGCACTGTTCTAGGGGTCAGAAATCCCTACACATTTCAATCTCTCGGACCTCACAGACATTTTACTATATTTTTCAATAGGTAGCTGCCTCATGAACCAATCTCAGTTCAGGAGGGCTCATGTAGACCAAGGAGGCCCCCAAATTTTATACAACTCCAGCCATAACCCACTGCTAATCACTCCCTGGAAGGTGCTACAGATGAAAGAATCAGGAGAAAATTCCCAGTCTTCAGTTAATCTCAGTTGCAAAAAACTAGAGGAAGACTGAGATCCTTCTCTTGGGTGGGGATATCCACCATAGCAACCAGTGACAACCAAAATTACCATACACAGAAAGTTCATCCTTTAGAAATGAAACAGAAGCAAAGACCTTCCAAGATGAGCAAAAACTGAGGGAATAAATGACCATGAGAGCAGTCTTACAAAAGATACATCTAGAAGGGAAAAAACGATAACTACCATCATGGAAGCACATTAAAGCACAAATTCCACTAAAAGAGTAGAAACACGCAAGAGGAATAGAAAACAATCAGATATTATCAATAGAGTAAACCATCAAAACACAAAGATGAATTATAAATAATAAATCAAGTTATAAAGAAATGTTAATTGGATATCTGAAAAAAGTACTGGGCTCAATTAGAGACAGGAACACACTAAAGCAAATTCAACATTTCTTTTTTTTTTTTTTTTGCGGTACTGGGGATTGAACTCAGGGGCATTCTACCTCTGAGCTATACCCCCAGCCCTATTTTTTATTCTTTATTTTGAAACCGAGTCTCACTAAGTTGCAGAGTGCCTCACTAGGTAGCTGAGGCTGGCCACGAACCCGGATCCTCCGGTCTCAGCCTCCCGAATCAAATTCAACATTTCTATAGGGACAAAATGCTAATGGTGTTCAGTTGTATGACAATTCTATCATGTGTTAAAATTTCCATCTGTTGAATTATTGTGGTTTATTTGGAGATGATTCAAGATGTCTCTTCGTGTTCTATGTCTATATCATTGATTGAAACTAAAAGTAAGAAATACTTATAGCTAAATATTAATAATACATCCCCAAATCTTTGTTATTCTAAATAGCAGCAGCTGTTTACAAAGTGAGTAAATGCTGCATTCTGAAAAATTAAAATAGAAATAGTGATTGGCAAAGTAATTACTAAGTAAAACTTTTAAAATTCTGAGTTGAAAAATAACTACTTAACTCTTATGCTCACAGATGTTTATATTATCCTTATATTAAAATCAACATTGGACACAATAAAAGATGAAATAATTTTTAAATTTTCAAATAATAATCAACACACTTAATATTAACCTCACTAAAATCATTAAAAGTTGTTTTACATAATTTTTTCTTAGTACATAATATTTATTTGTCACACAACTGCAATGTAACATTGCTAAAGAAACAGATATTTAGCAGTGATTATTTTAACATATCATCTCGGATGTCTGGGGCATCATGACTTTTGTAATGTTTTTGTTTGTTTGTTTGTTTGTTTGTTTGTTTGTTTTTCGGTACTGGGGATTGAACCCAGGGACATTCTACCTCCGAGCTACACCCCCACCCTATTTTTTATTGTTTATTTTGAAACAGGGTCTCACTAAGTTGCGGAGGGCCTCACTAAGTAGCCGAGGCTGGCCACGAACCCAGATCCTCCTGTCTCAACCTCCCAAGTACTGAGATTACAAGCATGAGCCACCACACCTGGCTTTTTTTTTTTTGCAGTGTTTTCACATGTGCAAAATTCATCTCCCCAAATGTGGTGAAACTGAAGTTAGATGTAAAGGATAATGCTATTTTCTACCACCTTCTTTTACCATGTACTCCTTTCTGGCATATTACTAAATCCTTGTTGAGCTATACTTTTCTTACTTTAATATATTAGATGGTATAACAGTTAACTGTAGTAATTATTTAGCTGATCAGCTATGTTGACACGGGATTTGACCAAACTATGTTATATGGATGAAAGAGATAAATTAATACACACGGAGGTCTCTTTCCTTCACTTTTTATTTTTTATTTTTGGAAATGGGAATTGAACTCGGGGGCATTCTACCTCTGAGCTATATCCACACTCCTTTTTATTTTATTTCATTTTTAATTTGAAATAGGGTCTCATTTAGTAACTGAAGGTCTCACTAAGTTTCTGAGGCTTGTCTGAGCCTCTCAAGTATTGGAATTACAGGTGTGCACTATCATGCCTGCTTTTTTCCCTCAACTTTTGATAATCAGTAACAGCCCTTTAGCAGGTCAAGGGAAGCTCAGTGAATAATTGGCTGATACCAGAAGCTGAGATCCCCAAACTCAAGCCATTTTTAACCAGATTTCTCCTTAATAAGAGTTCTAGCCATTTTCCCTTTGTTGTAATGATCTCTCCCTGCCCATTTCTTTCGTGGGGCAACTCCTTCTGATTTCTTTCCATGGTGAGTCTGGTGCAGCCATAGTGGTGTAAGCATTTCTGGTTCTAATGAGAGACCATAGGTAACTTGTGTCCCATTACTTCTCTACTCATAAGCTTTTCTTCCATAAACATTATCCTGTACATATATACTATACTGGCATAGTAGGTAATTAATGGGTGTAGTTGTGCCTTGTTTCCTTGACAAAAGATGTGGAGACCTATAACTGTAAATTTAATATGAAAGAGCACCTTCATTCACTTAAAGGGACAGTCTTAAATACCTAATACTTGCATAGAAGTTTGTTTTTATAAGAGTTTGGGATTATAGAGAAATGGTAGGATGGAATAAAAGACAGTTTGATGAATATCATCAAAATTCTATAATAACATTGTATTGAGAATATACAAAGAGCACTTTTGGAAACATTTGAAATAATGTACTTAAACTATAAAAGTAACATTGAAAATATAAACAACCACAAGTTGTTATCAAAATTCAAGACAGAATATTAATTTGCTAATAGAGGTCCTTCCTGAATTTTCTTAATATTATTTCTTTATTTTAACTTGATACTTAAAATTGTACATATTTATGAGTGACTATGTGATGTATGTAATGTTCAAATCAGGGTAAATATACCTATTTTTTCCAATGACTTAATTTAATTGTAAAAAATATTTGAAATATTTTTTCTATATTTTTTAGAAACATCATTATTTATAGTCACCCTATTGTATAATAACACATAATTTTTTTCTCCACCAAAACTCTAACTTGGCACCCAGTGATTAACCTTTTTCTGTCTTTTCCTCTTCCTATTCTGCCTGGCCTCTGGTAATCACTATTCTACTCTTAACTTATATGTGATCAACTTTTTTGACTCCACATGTGAGTGAGAACATGTCCTATTCATCATGTTTTGCCTGACTTATTTTAGTTAACATAAGGACCTCCAGTTCTATTCATGTTGTTACAAATGACAATATTTTATCCTTTTTATGGGTGGAGAGTACTCCATCGTGAATATATACCACATTTTCTCCATCCATTTATCAGTGATGGGCACTTAGATTGTCTATTTCCTAGTTATTGAAACAGGTATGGTAATAAATAAGGGAGTTAAGATGTCTCCTTGACATATGAATTTAATTTTCTTTATATATAAACATAAAAGTGGAGTTTCTGGATTATATGTTTGTATGATAATTAGATGATTGTATTAAAATGGGAATGACTATATTCCTCTTATTTTAGTTGGGATTTTATTAAGAGAGATGGAATTTTGAGTAATATAATGAACCATTATATATATATATATATATATATATATGTATATATATACATATAAAATACACGCATGTATCTATATATTGCTTTATTAAAATGGTATTCTTTTCTATGGATAACTAGAATAATAAAAATAAAGAAAATTTTAAAATCTTTTTCAAATCTCATTTTAATGTTGATTCTTTCTAGAATTTTCCTGAATTTTAGTTTTTTCCACTCTTGTCATTTTCTGAATTACCTAGTCAAAAAGTAGTTCATAAAGATAAACATTTCAATGAGAGTGGTAGTTTCAGAGACAATTAATTAAAATCTAGAGATAAATATTTAGTGTGGTCATTAGGTGTAAAATATGGAAAAGGTCACATTTGACCCTATTCCCTCCAACTACAAATTGCATAGTCATGAGCAAGTTCCTTATCCTGGTTTAACACCAGCTCATTAACAAAAGCGGAAAAAGCCTCTAGTCCAAAGGTTTGTTATAAAGACGAGAAGAGATTAAAAGTGTTCAACATATGTAAACTAGTTGAATTATTTACTTTTCACTTTTTAAGGTTTTTCCTAGCTATCCCCTACGAAACAAAAATTGGCAGAACCCCAATCTACCTAGTGGTAAGCAACCTTTTAGCCCAGTTCATCTCAAGCAGATGAGCATGCTTTTAGCCTACAACATTTTCTTCAATAGAACATCAATTTATAAAATCAGAAAGTTTTTCTTTGCGAAATTAAATGGCAAGCATCAGCTTTCATGTTTATGGCATACTTTATTACAATATCTATTGTTTCTTTGTCCTAATTCTTGGAAGTTAATGATTTTCAAACAGGTTGGGAAAGGGTGATAAAACACAGAGAAGCATTTTCTCTACTTCTATTATTCAAGGAGGAGTTCCTCTGCAATGCATGCTAGAAATAAAATAATTAAGCGTATGCTTGTCTGTAATCTAGGATAATATGAGAATGTTATTTAGCATAGAGGTAATAACAAGCTGAAGCTTTCCAATTATATCCAAAATGCTGACAAACCAATTCTGTTACCTTATACATGTCATTAGATAGATTTGTACTTGACTGGATAGCATGGAGATATCTTCATATGTCTTAAGAAATACACCTTCAATTAATGGTGACATACACAATCTATTGAAGAGTATTCCTGAGAACCAATAATTATTTTTTCATGTGTATGTGTTTGTCAAATGATGCTACAAATGAACTCAGACCAAAACAATTACTAAACAAACAAAAAAACATGAGACTGTCCTTTCTTAGGATTATATAAAAAATAAATTATTTTATTATCACTAACATCAATTGAATTTCATAGAATGTTTGTTTTCCTGCCTAGTGTATATAATTTAGAGGCTTTTATATACTGAAAAAAATGTCTTCAGGAGTATTTTTATTCTTTAAAAATTGTATTATATTTTTTGCCGGGTGTGGTGGCGTACGCTTGTAATCCCAGCATTCGGGAGGCTGAGACCGGAGGATCCGGGTTCGAGGCCAAGCCTCAGCTACCTAGTGAGGCACTCCACAACTTAGTGAGACTCGGTTTCAAAATAAAGAATAAAAAATAGGGCTGGGGGTATAGCTCGGAGGTAGAATGCCCCTGAGTTCAATCCCCAGTACCGCAAAAAAAAAAAAAAATTGTATTATATTTTTACCTTTTTTCTATATAGAATATACAAAATTTCTTTTAGTGTTAATTTTTTATTCACATTTTTGTGAATTTCAGAACCAATCAATAAACAATAAAAGGTACCCCTGCTTTATTTCAACCCAAAAGGGAAGATCTGAAGGTCAAAGGGTCAAAAATTGTTTTTCTCCCTCAAGCATGCACATGCTCTCTCATTTAAGTCCCCCCCCCTCGTACTTCATTTTGCTCTGTATATAGTTCGTAATGTCCCTGAATTGTAATAATTAGTACCTCTAAATCATCAATACAGTTTGAGACTAGGAGAAATTCTTCTGTTAAGGAAATCATTGGCAACCAAAGGGGAAGAGAAGATATAATTGTCTGAACCTACAATCAAATTAAATCAAGGCCGTTCTCTTCCTCTTTTTAGACTAATCTAAGAAATTTTATTGCTGCCAAGTTAGAGAAATTAGACACAAAATCTCAGACAAGGCATAGTTTCCTTTAGCCATTAACTCTGAGCCTAAATTTTGAAGGTTTTTTTTTTTTTTTTTTCTCAAAGAGAAACTTCAATTGGCTAAAATCCACAAGTCTCAAGTGAAAGACTGTCACCTGGGAATGCAAACTTTTATTACTTTGGCATAGTGAATGCAGAGATCAGCCTTCTATGTCAATGTTGTCAGAGTTTACGGAAAACAGAACTAAATTCTGCTCTAATATCAGTATTTGACCACAAACAATAATTTACACTTTAATACTAAAAACACTGGAACAAATCATAGTACCTCTTTACATACAAAGTATGAGGTTGAGTTTTCTTTGCTGTGTTAGCTAAAAATAAAAGTATTTTCCCTTTTTCTATTATTTTTTCTCTCCAACAATCTTGAATTAATTTCCCAAGTGACTTCAATTAAAAGAATTTCCCATATAGTGTATAAAGTAACAACTATATACCTAATATATGTATATATAGATAGATATAGATATATATATAGATATTAGGTAGAAGACATTTATATCATTGTTCTTTTATACATGTCTTCATTTAAAAGTACCTATATGCAGCTGTCCTTTAGTAGTTATGGAGGATTGGACCTGTGATACCCTAGCCCCATGGATACCAAAATCCAAGGATGCTCACATCCCTTATAAAAAAAAAAATCATGATTCTTTAGGTAAAATGGAATTTTTTAATTGAAGATTTAGCTCATGAATTTGAAGAATTTAGTGAATAATATAATGTAACTAGCTGCCTCCTTCAGAGGGACTTTCTAAATACGCTAAGAATATTTTTCTATATTAAATATTAAAAGCTGCTTGAAATTATATGCTTTTAATTATAAATATTGGCTGCTACTCATGCGTCTTTCTTCAGCCAATTAAAATGAAATCACAGAAAAAACTTAAGTCTCTGGAGCTTTTTTTTTGTTTGTGTGTGGTACTGGGGATTGAACCCAGGAGCATTCTACATCTGAGCTACAAGCCCAGCCCTATTTTTTTTTTTTTTTCAACAGGGTCGCACTAAGTTGTGGAGGGCCTCACTAAGTAGCTGAGGCTGGCCGCAAACTCAGATCCTCCTGTCTCAACCTCCCAAGTACTGAGATTACAAGCGTGCACCACTGTGCCTGGCCCCCTCTGGAACTTCAATTCAGTCACTTAGGTAAAATAATAAAAGACCTTCCCATGGAGTAGAGGAGGAGTCTTAGAGAAGATCACTCCCATCAACTTTTAGAATCACATCAGCACTTTCTAGTGCTTCCCAAAGTTATCACCATACTTCTATTTCAGAAGTGACATTTTAAAATCTATTTTTTAAATGAATCTTCAGCAACTTAACAAATTTCTCACAATTTAAGGACTTTTTAAATTTTTTAGAGATATACTGTTTTATCAGTCTACAGGCTGTAATCAAGGGCTTTACTTATTTATCTATTTATCTGTGGTACTGGGGGTTGACCCAGGGGCATTCTACCTCCAAGATATACCGTCAGCACTATTTTTTTTTTATTTAATTGGTGCACTGTAATCATACATCTTTGTTAGGTACAAGCTGATAAAGGCATACATGCACACACTTCTCATTTAACCCTTCACCAATTCCCACCCCACTCCCTTGCCCTCCCTCCTTCTCAAGTTCAGTTTAGTGATTGACTTTCATATGTTCATGAAAGTACATCATGTGCATTAGGGTGTACCCCCTCCCCCCATCACCTTCCGTTAAGTCAAATTCTTTGCTCATCTAAGGTTTCTCCTTCTTCTTCTAGTGTCCCTCTTATGTCCTGTTTTCTCCCTAGCTTCCACATATTAGGGAGAGCATATGATTTTTTACTTTTTGTAACTGACTAATCTCACTTAACATAATATTTTCCAGTTCCATCCATTTCCCTGCAAATAACATGATTTTGTTCTTCTTTATGACTGAGTAAAATTCCATTGTGTACATATCCAGTAGTTTTGTAATCCATTCATCTGTTGATGGACATCTAGGCTGGTTTCATAGTTTGGCATTGTAAATTGTGCAGCTATAAACATAGATACACATGCATTGATCTGATAGTTTGGTTTCCATTCTTTTGGGTAGATACTCAGAAGTGGTATTGCTGGATCATATGGTAGGATCATTTCCATTCGTCTGAGGTGAAATCTCAAGGTAGTTTTGATTTGCATCTCTCTGATTGCTAATGATGTTGAACATAGTACCAGAGATTCTAGCCAGAGCAAAAGGCAAGAGAAGGAAATCAAAGGGGTAAAAATAGGGAAAGAATAACTAACTAAATCCCTTTTTGCAGATGACATGATATTAAGAAGACTCAACAAAGCCAGCCAAAAAACTTATAGAACTGATCAACAAATTCAGCAAAGGATCTGGATACAAAATCAATCTTAAAAAATCAGAAGCTTTCCTGTATGCAAACCATAAATCCACTGAAAAAGAAATCCAGGAAACAATTCCACTCACAATAGCACCCCCCAAAATAAAATACTTAGGGATAAACCTAACCAAAGAGGTAAAAGACCTCTATAAGGAAAACTATAAAAAGTTGAAAAAAGAAATTGATGGAGACCTTAGAAGATGGAAAGATCTTCCATGCTCTTTGATAGGCAGAATAAATATCATCAAAATGGCCATCCTCCCAAAAGTGATCTACAGGTTCAATGTAATACCCATGAAATTACCAAAGTCATTCCTCACAGACATAGAAAAATCAGTCCTTAAATTCATTTGGAACAACAAAAAGCTCAGGATAGCCAAAGTAGTTCTTAGCAACAAGAACCATGTAGGAGGTATCACAATACCTGACTTCAAACTCTACAAAGCCACAGTAATAAAAACACCATGGTATTGGCACAAAAAAAAAACAGACTAATGGAGCAGAATAGAAGACACAGAAACAGACCCACAGGCTTACAGTCAATTGATTTTTGACAAAGGAGCTAAAAATATACACTGGAAAAAAAGATAGCCTCTTTAACAAATGGTGTTGGCAAAACTGGTTAACCATATGCAGGAAAGTGGAAATAAACCCTACTTTCTCACAATGGACAAGAGTCAACTCCAAGGTGGATCAAAGACCTGGAAATCAGGCCAGATATTGGGACACCAGGTTGAACCCTCAACCGTGAGGCCCCAATAAAGATGACGGCTGAATGTTGCTGGCTTAAACTTCTCTTTATTATCTCTCTCTCTCTCTCTCTCTCTCTCTCTCTCTCTCTCTCTCTCTCTCTCTCTCTCTCTCTCGGATCGAGGATGCTATCCGAGCAGTAATAGTAACCATTCTCTTTAACCCTGACAGTAACCGTCTCTCTAACCGCAATTGCTTCTCTCACTCCACTCTCGTTCTCCGTAACCGTTCCTCGCAATAGTACCTCTCCGACAGAACCCCAACAACACCTCTCTCCAGCAATCAACCTTCTACCAGCAACCAATCAGCCTTCCAGCAACCACACCACCCAGCAACCACACCTCGGGCGAGAGGTGGAGGCTCTTAAAGCCGTGCAGGGCTTGAGCGACGAGGTGCCTCAATCAGCTCTCACCTGGGCCGGCCACGAGCAGGGTGTGCTGGTGCATGTGCTCTTGTGTGGCGCAGCCCTAGGATGTTACCACCTATAGCCGCTTCTGGCACTCTGCCAGGCGCCATCTAGAGGCGGGGTCTTTCTGGCTGGGCTAAGACCCCAACAGCCAGAGACCTTGCAGCTACTTGAAGAAGGCATAGGACCAACATTTCAACACATAGGCACAGGTAAAAACTTTCTCAACAAGACCCCAAAAGCACGAGCAACTCAAAGGAAGATCAATACATGGGATTACATTAAACTGAAGAGCTTCTGTGCAGCAAAGGAAACTATCAAGAACCTAAACAGAGAGCCCACAGAGTGGGAGAAAATTTTTGCCAGCTACTCTTCTGATAGAGGACTAATATCTAGGATATACGGAGAACTCAAGAAACTCACTGCTAAGAAAACAAACAACCTAATCAAAAAATGGGCAAAGGATCTAAATAGACACTTCACAAAAGAAGAAATACAAATGACCAATCGAGGGCTTTTCTTTCCTCAATTCATATAAAATGACAATCATTAACTAAGAATTATTTTACTGGTTCTGAAGGAATGGTAGACACTCGTTGCAAAGCTTCCTTTTTCTTATTAATAGGTCCTGATCTAAAAGGCTTTAAAAAAGAGAATGTTTGCTTGCCAGTTCCTGAAAATGTTTTCTGAGAAGTTGATTAATTTCTTTCTCTCATATTTTTTCTTTTCTTTCCTTTTTTTGGGGGGTGGGGGAATGGGAATTGAACCCAGAGGCATTCTACCTCAAAGTTATACCCTCAGAACTTTTTTTTTTTTAAACAGGCTCTCACTATGTTTCTGATGGCCTCGCTAAGTTGCTGAAGCTCTCCTTGAACCTGTGATTTTCCTGTTTTATCCTCCCAAGTATTGGGTTTACATACTACCACTTAGTTAAATTTATTAATTCCCAAATATTAAATAAAGAAGACTAAATAATATTTCTCAGTCATTATATCAGTTTTCTCTTGCTGCTAGGACAAATTACCACAAATTTATTTTCTTAAAGCAACACTAATTGTTTTTCTTAAAGCAACTTCAAGGTTTTATTTATTTCTGGAGGCTCTTTGAGAAAGTCCATGTCCTGCACATTTGGGTTGTTAGCAGAATTCAGTTTTCTGTAGTTGTAGGACTGAAGTTTCTGCTAGTTGTCAAGTGGAGGCCACTCTTAGAACTAAAATGCTTCCCTTTGATACTTGTCCATATATTTTCACATCTCAGAATCAGCAAAAAGGGTAATAAGTTCTTCCCTTTGCAAAATTCCACTGAAACACTTCCCATTGCTGAATCTCTGACTGCAACAAAGAAATATTCTCTGCTTTGAAGGATGTGATTAAATTAAGCCCACCTGGATAGTCCAGGATAATCTCTTCATCTAAAATTCTGAAAAATCTTTTTTTTATGTAGGGTTACATACTCATAAGTTAGAGGGATTAGCATGAAAACTTTCTGGTGAGACATCATTCTGCCTATCACACTAATTTATAAACTAAATAACCTAATGACAAAAATAGCTCATATGGAGATCATAGAGACTCAAATGAGTGAGAATTAAAGAATGCTAAAATAAAATTTAAAAATTGATACAAGTACAGGGCAGTAAAACTATAAAGTATAGATTTATGTCTTCTAGTGGATGAAATTAGTTGAATAAATGAAAATTATCTGCTACATATCAATATTTTATTAATTAATATATAACTTTGTAGAAGTAGGCCCTAATCAATTGTAAATAGGTAAAACAAAGCTATATTTCTTAAAGTAAAACTTTTAAAGTATATAGGATTTTTTACTTATTCCAAGTTTGTTAACAAAGTAAATCACATCAATGGGTTATTAACAATGTCTTTGGGAAGGCTCTAAAAATCAATATCACAGGTTAAGGAGAGATTATATAAAAAAGCAATTGTTCATGCTAACTTTATGTTATTTGATGTATTACCTTGAATAATAATAAATATTAACATATAAATTATATACACTTGCAAAATATGTATATTCACAGGATATTTTAACATGTACATATATACACATACTGTAGGAGTATTTGTATATTTGTGTCAATAATTAATGTTTCTATATTTGTATTTTCTGTGAACTAAGGACTATACAAAACAAAGGGAACAAAATGCATTTCTCAGGGAATGCCTTTCATAGTCTCTTTGTGTAAGACATTTTTAAAGTGATAGTTCTATAATTCTTAGAAATTTCACTTTAATTCAACATATCTTTATTAAAGTCATGCCATAAGAAGTATGAATTATATCAGATTTTGGAAAGAGTATCATATGATCCTAGGTCTCAAAGAAATCATGGTTGAGGTGAACACATAACCAAATAACTGTAATATAATATGTTCAATAGAGGGATATATTAAAAACTGTTCAATAGAGAGATATATTAGGTTGATGAGAATCTCACTACTTGCTAAGGCTGTCCTCAAACCTGTGATCCTCCTGCCTCAGCCTACCAAGTACTAGTATTACAGGTGTGCACCACCATGTCTAGTGTATCACATCTTTGATTGCATCACCAGGTTGGATAGAATGATTGATTTGTGACATCTAGATGTTTCAAAGTATACACTAAGATGGTCCTACAAGACGAAATCCACTAAGGATGGGATTCTCAAAATGTAGCCCCATCATTAAATGATATGACTATAGACATTATTTAAAGTATCTTATCTAATTGCATATTACTATTTGCTTATTAATAACACATATATTTAATTAAAATTTTAAAGTTACTATTTTTGGCATTATTAATTCCGATGGTTCTGTTTGTTTTATAGTATCAAGACATAAAACATCTAAGGGAAGGATTGGGGGAAGAGTGAGGTTTATTAACGGAATTACTACTTTTGAATATATGTACATACGTGAAAATACCAACGTCAATCTTGTTTCTCTGTATTGGAAAGGGGGGAGATGGCGAGGTGAGGGGGGGGAGGCTACCAAGTGTGTGCATGTATGTCACTGTCAACATGATTTATATTATGATGTGAGACTATAATGCACCAATAAAAGTATATTAAAAATAAATAAAGCAATCAATAAATATTCCTGAAATTGAATATAACAAGTATTTTATAATGACAAAAAAGTTTGAATTTAATATAAAGGCAAGACAACATTATCTTTCAAAGATTCATTATAAATTCTACCTGCCTTTAAAATGCCATTCGAATAACCTTATGAAAGCTTAATTTGTACACTACCCAGTAGTTCTTGCCTTTTTCTTTCACTGGTATGCTTCTCATCCTTGATTTAAAAGTTAGTCTTTCATAACTAGATGATATTCTGTTTAAATGGCCCCTTTTTAAAGACTGCAAAAATAGAAATTTGAAAAATAGAAATTTTTCAGATTCCAGAAAAGAAAATTAGCCTAATGTGTAAGAATTGCAAACGACATCAGGGAACACTTGCAATATTGTGCAGTGTGGCGGTGTGGGTTATGGCTCCTCAGGCAGTTGCTCTCAGGGTAGGGAAATATTCTCTCTTTATTATCTTTTGCATGGGTTACTTCAGGGGTTTTTAGCATTCAGTCTTGCTCTTTCCTTTTCCCTTGTGTTCCTAATAATTTGCTGTGAATATTTTCAATACAACACACAACTGCTTTGGATGATAATGAAAACTCTTCACCTAAGTTCTCTCTGCCCTGTACTCAGAACCAAGTAGAGAGCCGAGCTACACAGCAGCAAAAACTTACCAGGAGGCCAAAACTGGCAGAAAAATGAGATACATAAAATCCTGAGTAAGGTGGGTTCAGGCAAAATATGACTAGCACAGCATGTATGGGTCTGACCTCAGGGAAAGTAATATTACTTCACTCTAGGGTAGCTTTGCTGCTGGGACCAGGTGGATGTAGGTTAAGGCCCAATCCAGCATGGGCCCAGGCTTCCTGAAAGCACACTTTCTTAATTAGTTATAGCTGGCTGATTCAAATGAGCTGAAGTTTAGAGAAGGCCTCCTGATTTGTACTTTTTTTTTTTTTTTTTTTCATGTTGGAGACAGCATTATAATTTTGAAATGTAATTTTTCAGGGCCATTGCGAACACTACAAGTCTCTTGAATTTGCACTTGTCAACCAAATTGGAAATTAATTAACTAATTAGCAACAAGATTTTAGAAATGTCAGCATTTGAAGATTATAGGATGATTTTGCTCCAATCTATGTATCGAACACTTGCTATGATTAGAGCAACAAAACCCTGTGGGGAGATTTTAAAGGGCTGGAAGAGAAATTCTCTGTTGTCAAGGTATTTAGGTCCACGTCAGTTCCTCTAGGAGTTTTGTTTCAATAGAAGAAAAAAAAAATTAGAGAGCTGAAAGTCTCTGGCAAGGCCTCTGAAATGGTAAAAATGGTACAATGGAAATGCAGTAAAACATCACAGTTTCACAGAGCTGAGCACATGTATGTCCCCGGGTTAGATTATATGATTAATTCACTTTCTTACTCACTATAGAACAGCTTCCGTTTATTAGAAAAGACAACCTAAAACTCAAGAAGATGGTAACTATAGAAAAAGTACTTTGTTTCACAAATTTATTGGTTACAAAAATAGAACTTAATAACATCACCCAGAATCTTTCCCTACTGATCAGCTTTTCTTTTGAACTTCCATTCTCCTTAATGGAACCAATGATTACAAATCATCTAAAACAGGGAACTTAAAATTACTTGATTTCTTTTCCTCTATACATCTGATATTAATAAGAAATCATGTTGACATTCTAGCCTCTCTCTACCTGAAATGCCTTTGACCATCATCTCCTCCTTTCCATCCTTTTAGCCCTTGTCTTGTGATGCTTGCTATGATCTTTTTACATTTTACCTGTTGGAATCCTAGTGCCTCATTTATCCTGCTGTCACTGGGGTCTTAAAAAAAATTTCTGGTGCATCTCCATTGTTTATGGAAAAGTCCACATTTGTAGTCATGATATGTGAGAATGATGGAAGCTAAACATTTATATTGGCAGAGTCCTATGGTGATACTCTGAATTAATAAATGTTTATATAATTTATTCAAAATTAGAAAAATTAATGACCTTCCCAAGGAATGACCTTCCCAAGAGCTGCTATTTGTTTAGCTCCATCTGCCTGTTTGTGCAATATGGGCCTCCTAGCAGAAGGCTAGATTTCTGCTTCACCCCATCATCATCCAACCTCCTCTTCCCCTAGTATCACATCTGAATCTCACTGTCCTTCCTTCTGCATGGCTCTTCCATCTAAACTAGGTGTCTTTCAAAGTGAAATCAAATGTGTCGTTATCTCCTCAGTGTTCTATGAAACTCTCTCCCAAGAAATATTAATTAATCATATATTTTTAGTCCCACAATAATTAGTGAGACCCTGTTTCAAAATAAAAATAAAAATAGGGCTGGGGGTATAACTCAGAGGTAGAATTCTCCTGGGTTCAATCCTCAGTACAAAAAACAAAAACATGGTAAACCGAAGATGTATGAAGTTGCTGCCAGCATGGCATGGAATACTGTTTAGTAGTAAACTTTTCAAAAAGAGTACTATAACAATAAAAAGTATAAGACACTTCTAGGCATGGCGGTATAGAATGTCCATATTTAGGAAACTGAGACAAGAGGATCACAGGTTCAAGACCAGCCTCAGAAATTTAGCAAGACTTACATGAATATAGAGCCTGTTCCCCAAAAAAAGTCTGAGAGAGTAGCTTGGAGACAGAATGTCCCTGGGTTCCATCTCCAATATTCCCTTCCCCTCAAAAAAAAGTACATGATGCTGAAGACCTAAGCCAGCAAGTTTTTTGTTTATTATCATTATCTAGTGTGTGCTATACTATTATATGACTGAGTATGCTCTATGTTTGTTTATACCAGCATCACCACAAGCATGAGTGATGGGTCACTCTTTGACATTATGATGGCTACACAGTCACTATGCAACAGGAACTTTTCAGTTCTGTTAAAATTTTCTGTTACCACCATTGCATATGCAGTCTTTCACTGACCAAATGTTTTTTATGGGGCGCATGACTATATTTGTATTACAAAGCCTGACATCTTCAATTGTGCCCCTGATACCTCATTCAGTCCTTCTGTGAAGGAATATTATTGATGTAAAGGGCTCAGAACCATGCCTAGAATATATGAGGCAAGCTGAAATTGTTTTTCTTATTTCCTTTCTATTCCTATATGTGAGCATTCAACATATATACTGAATTCTTAACATAATAAACTATATATTTCAAACTTCATCAAATGAACCTTATTTGAATTAATGAATAAAACTAGTACAGATATGTTGAGTGAGTATGTTCTCATATAGCAAATGTTCCTACAAATATATAAATAAAATAATAATGAGAAATTCCATTTCATATGGTATGTTATTCAGTTTTCTATCACTGTGAGGAAATATCTGAGAAAATCAACTTAAATAGAGGAGAGATTTATTTTGGCTCATAGTTTCAAAGGTTTCAGTCTATAGTTGGTTGATTCTAATATTTGGGGTCTGTGACAAAACAGTACAGTATGGCAAGAAGTGAATGGCAGGAAGCATGAGATGGAGGAAATAGTTCTATTTATGGTAGCCAAGAAGGAGAGAGAGAGAGAGAGAGAGAGAGAGAGAGAGAGAGAGAGAGAGAGAGAGAGAGAGAGAGAGAGAGAGAAGCAAGAGTCTCAATATCCTGTGAAAGGGCACACCTCCAATGACTTAACTCTCTCCCACCAGACCACACCTCCTAAAGGTTCTATCACCTTCCAGTAGTGCCAGAGGCTGGTGACCAGGCCTTCCAAACACAGCCTTTGGGGGACATTTAAGATCTAAACCATAACATGGATTATGGGATTATTCATCACTCTCAAAATAAGGTAATAATAGCAAGAGAAGGAGGAAATAGAGACTTAGCAAACAAAAAGAACATATGCTTATCTGGTAAGAAAGTCTTTTCTATGAGAATCTTAAGAACACATACAGCTTTTATACTAATTAATGCCACCTTTTTCCTTAGTATCATCATAAATATTTTATCCCAGTGAAGCAACCTCCTTAAACAATTCCACAATGCCATGTGCATAGCCACTACTAAGCCAATTGTGACTTACTTGTCTGAGATACTTCCTAACTTCTCTACCTAAGATAGTCTTTCCCTAAGAAACCTTCTACCTAGTACATGAGATACTGCATGTTAAGTACATGACACATAGAAAATACACAGCAATTATTTTATTCATTCTAATATCTCTTTTTTTCTTTCATTTCATTTTAATTTTTCTTTCTTATTTAGCTAGACCCTTTGAAATATAACTTCATTTTAATGTACCCATAGTTGTAAAGCAACATATATTTATTAAATATATTCTTACCAAATTTTGCATGTGTTAATAAAAATAAAAAAATTTTGCCATGCATTATTTTGGCTTTTTTTCTTTCTTTCTTGTTTTCCTTTGGAAAATCTAATCTTTATGATTAAACTAGTTAGGTCCTTAAATTTAAGTAAAATTATTTTTGCATATTGTATAAAAATTAGAACAGTTGTGGGTGGCAATAAACTATAAAAGAGACTAGTGGAATAGAAATTTGAAAATTTACCTTATAGATTTAATTGCCTTATTATAAGCTGTGTAATTTAAAGAAAACTAATTATATTCTCTAAAATTCTATTTTTATTATCCCCCAAATGAAGATATAGAGATCTTCTATGCCTATACTATATATTTATTTTATTGATAAGACAAGATGATGCCTTAGAAAGTGTTACTGATAATGAAGAACTACTTGCTAATTATTATGACAGCTATTCAAAAAAACTGGATGATAATATGCAGAGAATTTCACTTCACCATAAGTGTCTACATATGAAAATCAAAATTATGTCAAACATGCTGAAAGACATTGGCAGGCTGGAGATCAGAAAAGAACAATGTTTTTTTATTTATTTCTTAGGTACAAGAGATGCATGAGTAAAAAAGTTCAGTTATGCTGGGCGTGGTGGCGCATGCTTGTAATCCCAGCATTCAGGAGGCTGAGACCAGAGGATTCGGGTTCGCAGCCAGCCTCAGCTACCTAGTGAGGTACTCCGCAACGTACTGAGACTCTGTTTCAAAATAAAGAATAAAAAAAAATAGGGCTGGGGGTATAGCTCGGAGGTAGAATGCCCCTGAATTCAATCCTCAGTACCGAAAAAAAAAAAAAAAAAAAAGCTCAGTTATAATCCTAAGACTACCGGAAACTTCCCAAGTACCAGCTTCACTCATAATGGACTGAAATGTAAACCCAGTGGAAAATGTGATTCAGTAACTTTGTAACAGATTCTGAGGTTCTGTGTTAGCCCACAGACATGATTACTTTGTTAGTGAGGGGAAGAAGGACAAAGGTATTGGAAAGAGTGTTCAAAATGTAGAATATTGTACACATTTAAGATGTGAACTACTTCCTAAGATAATTTGTATTCTATGAATAGTTTCTAATTCTATAATACATGGGAATATATTGCATCTTTATTCTTCTAGTACCAAAGAAAATGAGTCAGTACCTGTCTTATGTGGTCCTTTGTATACCTGTGACAACCTAGAAAGAGAATTATTTGGGAAATAAATATGAATCCTCTGTGATGTGCTCATTTAATTTCCCATGAGATTGACATGATTAGTCATAAAGTCACTGGACTAGAATGATCCATTTTACACAAGTGCTCCATTATAAAATAAAATGGGACCAAAGTCTGGGGAATGTGGCAGATACTTCTTACATACCTGCTATTGTGGAATCAGACATTTTCTAAACAGAAAGAAGTCTTCACATCTCGGCAATTTTTGAAAGGTGAGGTTTCATGGTGTTGCCCAGACTTCAAACTTGTGATCATAACTGACTCTCCCATCAGCCTCCCAAGTATCTGGGACTACAAATGCATGCCTCCACACCCAGCTTTCTGCTATTTTAATGTTACTTTATTTTTAACTTTGCTATTGCCAACCTTGTTGCCAATGACAAGCTCAGCAAGATTTTGCTTTAACTTTAATTATTATAATGTATATATCCCTATATCCTCTGTTGAAGCCACATTTTTGCTTATTATTTTCTTATACCAGCTAAGATTTCAGTCTTCAGCTGGACAAGGCAAGTACACATGGATATCTCTCCTCTTGTATGCCTTTCCTTGAAATACTGTTGGATGACCTTGATCCTACTGATTTGGGACCCTTTTCTCCCTGACAGCTCTCACTCACTGCCTTTTCATATTACCATGCCAACTGCATTCTAGTCTCATTAAAAATATTCCTTTGATGGCCCCAAGGTATTGGCACTGCAGGTATAAATCTGTGCGTTTTCTCCTCCCCATCCCTCTGTTCCTCCTGCTGTAACCCACTTTTTAAATGAGGTTGTTTAGAGAACTGGAACAATAGCATGACTTTCCACCAGGCATGACCAGAGGAGGAACAGGTGAGGGTTAGGGACGTGACAAGGGCATTGCAAAGACACGGGAGATCTTTTGTGGAAAAGAAAAATTAATCTTGCAAAGTGATGTCAAATACTATAGTTATGATCATAGTAACAGAATAATATCACCTGCTTTATTAGAACTATAATTACAATTTGTCTACTATTTAACAGGTAGTGTATTAGTTTCATGCATATATTTCCACCCTTCACAATGCAATAGATATATATTATTGCCTCAGCTTTATAAGTGAATAAACTGATGCTCAGTAATGTTAACTCATAAAACATTATACTACTAGAATGTGGGCAGGTCTGGTATCTTTCCTGATTATCTGACTTCAAAACTTTTGCTGCCCATTTTTCTAAGCAGAAATATGCTATAGGAATAAGTAAATAAATTATGCATATAAAAGTAGATATTTTTACTTATATATGTATGTAATATATATGTATATCTATGTAGAGAGAGAGACAAAGCATTATGTGTAAATTGCCACTACCTAGAAATGATAGGGTGATATTGGTTAGTAGAGACAAAAAAAATACAGAAGAAATGAGGGATTATAAATAACACTACAAAGTAGTTTCTCTTATAGAAATGTGTTTACAGTCACATATTTGCATATTGTATTTAACCTGGATATAAGAGTTAATAGGTCATAACAATTAAGAAATATTCCTTAAGATGTTTTAGAAGAGCTGGGCGTGGTGGCGCACGCTTGTAATCCCAGCATTCGGGAGGCTGAGACCGGAGGATCCGGGTTCGCGACCAGCCTCAGCTACCTAGTGAAGCACTCCGCAACTTAGTGAGACTCGGTTTCAAAATAAAGAATAAAAAATAGGGCTGGGGTATAGCTCGGAGGTAGAATGCCCCTGAGTTCAATCCCCAGTACCTCAAAAAAAAAAAAATGTATTAGAAGCAAGAGCAGGACTAAAAGTTCTCTAAATAAATATTTGTGTGTCCAGAATTGTTATCATATATAAGTGTAGAGGAGCCTAAAAAATGACAACCAACCATTCCAGTAGAGTGCTAACACACCTGCAGAAAAACCTCACATATGTACTGCTAATGTACTGGGAGCATCTGGTAAAAGTTAAGTTTGACTTTACAGTAGACAAGTATACAATTTGATCTATACCATAGTTAATTGTAGCAGAGTGAATCCAGCCATGGCCTCAGAAATTAAAAACCTGAATTAAGTGTGAAATTTCCCTCCTGTTACCTGCAATTTGAGAAAACTGACTAAATGATTAGAACCACAGTGATTAGAGTTATAAAATAACATAATCTTTAATTATGAGTACAATTGTGTGGATTAAATAAGACCTATAAATCATACCACTGAGGTTCATATACTATTCAAAGCAGAGTATAACAACATTGCATTGTAATTTTCTCATTGGTTTTATTCTATACATAAATTTACCTAGAACTTCTTTTTGTGAACCATAATGAGCAGGATGGAGTAATTGCAAGTATAAATATGAGTAATTGTTTTTCAAGGAAATACTTGAAGCAGCTAAATTTCTGTGAAACCCCATTATATTTAATTGTATTAATGTAATTATATTTAATTACAGAGAATGTTTAACAAACATTGCTATTTGGCTTGTGATACATATTAAATAACCAAAGACTAAAATAGAAAGTTCATTTGCACAAGAGAAGTGACTTCATAAATTATTCATTTTGAATTGTTTAGGCTGATTTGGGAAGGGTGCCATGAGGTATCTGGATTGTGACTCCAGCCTAAGGTCAGGTTCACAGAAGTGTGAAAATGTGCACTGATTTAGCACTTGTAACAAACTACTAACTGAAAATGGCTTAGCAGAAATTTATGGCAATATTATTACGAACTACATTATGATGTGAGACTATAATGTACTACTAAAAGTATTTTAAAATTAGATTAAAAAAGAGCCAACCATGAAAATTTAGTATGGAAAGGTGGATTAATAGAGCTGAAAATCATACTTTGGTCATGGGTGTACTGATATCTAAAATAATAGGAATGATGTTATTTAAAAAAATAAACTATGTGAGGGAAATTTCTAAAGTGAGAATTTTTCATTGAAGGGTTAAGGATTAAGATTTCACTTAAATAAGGACTGCCATATTTGAATGCATTATTCTATCTATAAAGCGCATAATTAAACTATTCTTCCCTTTAATTTGGATGTAAAATGTCTTTTTTTTCTCCTACTACTACTTTTTGGTAAGACTTGATGTTTTTATTTTTAGATAAACTTCAACAATCTATATCAGCCACATGTGGATATTAAAATTAGTCTCAAAAACTGCAAATCAATAAAACTGCATCATATAGAAAGTTGTTTCAGGAACTTTATACTTCAAAATAACCTTTGTGAAACTAGGATGAGATATCAAACGTGGAGAGACATTCAGCAACTTAGGGAGACTCTATTTTACAATACAAAATAAAATAGGAATTGGGGTATAGTGAGGAGGTAGAATGCTCCAGGGGTTCAATCCACAGCACCACACACACAAAATAATAATGACAGTAACCTTGATAAGATTACTCTGTTATACCTGTATAAAATAATGCCTCAAGGCTTGTCTCTCTAATTGAGATAAACTCTACATATCTAAAATAAGATAGCTAATTTTTATATTATACTACTAATACACATAAACTCTATGCAAAGTTTCAGTTTATGCTTCTTTGCTCTTTGAATTTTTCTCATTCAATGTTAAGCAGTAGCAGCAATTCTTGAAGTTAAGAAATAACTTTCTGCTGTGAGGTTCAATTTGGATATTCACTTGAGACAAGTGAATGAAAAATTCATATTCAGAGAAATGTTCACCCTTTATTATATTAAAAGTAATCTAAAAATCATAACCCTTCCTTCCTTCCTTCCTCCCTCCCTCCCTTCCTTCCTTTCTTCCTCTCTTTCTATACTACCAAAATTGTCTCCTGAAACTTCAAATCTGTTTCACCTCTCATGCCACATCTTAGATACAAATTTATTTCCATCTCAGTAGTTCTCAAAGTTGAGTACACATCAGATTCACCTGGAAGATTTGTTCAAACAGCAGTTGCTAGGCCCTGCTTAGAATGAGACATGGCCCAAGAATGCATTTCTAACAATTTCTTGGGATGCTGAATCAGCTGACTCAGGAATTCTCCCATTGTTCTAGCTCCTTGTAGTTTCTGACAAATTACATAATTTATCTTGTCTTTTTAATTGTTTCCTTTGCTGCTATCACTGCTCAGAACAAATAGTATTTTGTTTTCCGTACACCTGAGTTGTTACTCAAACAGAAGACAGGGGAACTTTTATCTTTAAGTCTTTAAGGCTGAAATAGAGTTTCTCTTCTATTCTCTTGTATAATCCAGTACATACTTCTATTAATTTATGTAACATAATGCGTTAAAATCACTTGTTTTGCAACTCTTCCACCAGACTGTGATGGTCTCAAGGGCAGGGAACATGTATAGTTGATATTGGAGTGATCTTTATTAGTCAGTTTTCCACTGTTAAAATGAAACATGTGGCTAGGTGCTTTACAAATAAGTTTATTTAGTTCAGTTTGGGAAGCTGAAAGACTGGATGACTTCATCTGTTTTACTTCTGGACAGTGCCCCCTTGGCTCTGGGTCTCATTATAGTGATTGCATCAAAGTCTAAGCACATATGAGAGAGAGAGAGAGAGAGAGAGAGAGAGAGAGAGAGAGAGAGAGAGAGAAACCAGTAAGACTTCTTTCTGGGCCCCACTCCATCTCTTAGAACACCCACTACCTCTTATTATTACCCACTGAGAACTAAGCTCCAACACATGAATCTTTGAATGAGACATTCAGTCTATATCCAAGCCATAGCACATTCCAATATGCTAAAAAAAAAAAAAAAAAGAGAGAGAGATTGACTTGATTTAGAATACTCGTTTTATGTTTCTATATGCAGACTTTGAAAATGATCAACAACCATGCAGATAGAAAGAATTGAGAGTAAAGAATATCCCAAATAAGCCGGGCATGGTGGCGCACGCTTGTAATTCCAGCATTCGAGAGGCTGAGACAGGAGGATCGGGGTTCGAGGCCAGCCTCAGCTACCTAGTGAGGCACTCCGCAACTTAGTGAGACCTGGTTTCAAAATAAAGAATAAAAATAGGGCTGGGGGTGTAGCTCGGAGGTAAAATGCCCCTGAGTTCAATCCCCAGTACTGCAAAAAAAAAAAAAAAAAACAAAAAAAGAATATCCCAAATAAAATCATTAGGAAGGGGATGGTAGAAATGGATCACCCTGGAGTGTCCAATGAGTACAAGCTCAAGTCATCTGAAAAATGCTACCTAGACGAATTCTACCTTAAAATAAGGTAAATGGCAGACTGAAATTAGCTAAAGATTATTGCTATGTGTAGGAGTTGATATATTAGTATGGCCTTCAAGGTCAGGCTCAAAAATATATCAACTTGCTTTGAGAATGTAAATGTCTATTCAGTATAGAACAATTTAAATGATTTCTGTGGTATTGGGTATTGCACTCAGGGTAATTCTACTTCTGAGCTACAGCTTTAGCCCTTTTTATTTTTTATTTTGAAACAGGTCTCACTAAGTTGCTGAGGTTCTCACTAAGTTGCTGAGGTTAGCCTCAAACCTGCGATCCTCCTGCCTCAGCTTCCCAAGTACTGGGGTTACAGGTATACACCACTACTCCTGGATTAAATGATTTCTAATTATTAGCAAATTTATTTTATTCTATATCTTATTCAAGGGTTTCAATAGTATTATACTGCAATAGCCTCTAAATAATATTTGAGCAGGTAAAGTGTATCTTTTTCTTACATAGATACTACATTTCTCATACCTGGACTAATATTAGGTATTCCAATATTTCAAATATGCTCAAATTACTACAATTTTATTTATAAAATAATAGAAAAATAACAATTATCCACTGCTTATAATTAAGCTGCAGCTTTATCATTTCACATTGGAATGTGAAGGGGAAGGTTTCAGGGAATGCTGTAGGCAGTTCATTATTATATAGATTTCTGTAAAAAAAAAATAAAATAAAACTCATGCAAGGGAAAAGAGAAAGGGAAAGGGCTCACAGACATAGAAACCTAGGGACTAATTAAGATTGGTCATTTTCAATTTATGTGACATAGGTAGTAACAACTGAACAAATAGAAGGTAAGAAAATAATTATTTTCATTAAGTATCCTTGTAGCTTCAGATTCAAAAGTATCACCCAGTCTCTCCTGGGAACTTGATTGCCAGACTGCACTTTTATAGAAGATAATTAGGACTCACAAGAAGGCAATGTGATGATCAATAAGACTTTATGGGTTGTACTTACTCTATAATGATATCCTGGAAAACCTTGGGGCAAAATAATGGTTCTCATAGCTGATGGGTTCATGGGCCCTTTAGCATCTCTCTGCAGCCTTTTCTGCCATTCTTCCTAGTGGCTCTTTGGAGGCTATATGTATGCACAATCCATTTCACCCAGAGTGTCTGCTGCTCATAGAGAATCAGGACAGTAGTCAGGGGGACTGTCCCAGGAATGTAGGAATGAAGAATCGATGTGCACCAGGCACTTTCTACCTGTGTCAGAGAATTAGAAATGTACTGCTGGCTCCTGAAGCCACTGTCACTCATGCACATGGATGAGGATATGTTCTTAGTTGTGCCCCATCTCCACTCACATACCTTAAAGAACAAGCTGTTCCTCTCCAGGTGCTGCTGAGGACTAAGCAAT
The DNA here is from genome assembly GCA_004027655.1 of Graphiurus murinus. NCBI lineage: Eukaryota > Metazoa > Chordata > Mammalia > Rodentia > Gliridae > Graphiurus > Graphiurus murinus. The sequence continues at coordinate 10,381 of PVLC010014517.1, read as the reverse complement.
GGGGATGTGTGCAAGTGTGTTAGTGTGTGTGTGCATGCATGTGTGTGTGTGTGTGTGTGTGTGTGTGTGTCTTGATTTCAGAAAATTAGGAGGAGTGTGCCAACAGGAAACAAACATCATAGCAAGGAAAAAGGTTGTTTAGCTTCTATATGCCTTCAGAAAAGAGAGTTCGTCTTACCGCTCACCATTAAAAAGTTATATCAATAATTTGAAAAGATTACAACTTTATGTTTTAACCAAATTCTACTTTTATTAAATAAATCTGCTGTTTTTAATCAGCTGCTAACATATGCATTTAATATTCCACCCTATGATTTGAAACTAGCAATTCATTCATCTAGAATGAATCAAAGGAAAGAGTAAAAAAGCATGCTTAATGGAATTAAATTACTGTAACTGGAAAAGAACATTATGACTGAAAATGTCAAGAAATGGGTTGGAATATTTGAAATTTGTCATATTGAAACATGCTGTTTTTAGTCATCCTCATCATTCTATATGTATATTATATATTGATTATTCTTAGTATTTCTACTTTTTTGTATCAGCAGGCTATTAGAAGGACTGCTTTTTAAAATGTGGAGTTTTGTTGTTGTTTTGATAATGGACAATGATATAATTTTTAAAAAACAAATCATATAATGTTTTTCTCATGAGGTTTAGGACAAAGATAAAGGAGAGAGAAATAAAAAGATTGTATGCCAAAATAGAATGTATTCATAAGATTCTGAATTTTTTTTTTATAAGTCATAATTCTCAAAAGTTCCAAGTATTAACATTCATTTCACTCTTGAGAGTGTGCCTGTCTTATTCCTCATTTGTGCTGAATTTATCTCAATGCCTTTTGCAGTGCCAAATAGAGAGACTAATGATATTTTCACTACCAACTTCAATTCAGAAATTGGTCCCAGAGATTCACCACTCTATTAACGACTAAAAATCAGGGTCAATATTTAAAAGAAAAAGTCATGCTTCCATGTTCTTTTGTTTTGTTTCTTGAAGTCAGAAAAATTGACTTCCCTTTATCACTATTTACAGCCACTTCAAACAAAAGTTGTCTTTTGCACTGATTGACAAGTGATGATGACATAATGTAAATTATCTATTGTGGTAGTTTGTATTTTTTCTTCTTTTTGTTCTACTATGCTTTTTTCCCCATAGTTTTCACTTGTCTCATTTTTCTCCCATAATTGCCTAATACCTCAATTTAGTTGCTGCATTTCATGTTGTGCTCAAATGATGACATGGCTCATCTTGAAAAGCAGCAATTATTCTGCAGAACACAGTTGCAGAGCATGGAACAATTTCAGAAAAAACAAGAAATCAAATAAAAATATTTATGAGCGCACAGAATAGGAAAGACATGGTGGCAGGGGCATCTGAGGATACAGAGAAACATAAGCAACCCTGCTTTAAAGATGCTTAAAATATTTCCATTTGGAAATTCAGAACATATTTATGAAACTTAAATAACAGTAATAGAATTAAATGGTAGTGTAGGCACCATTAGAAGAGGAAGAAACCAGAAGTAACCAATTACTGAAAATGTGATGAGCATATTAAGCATTCTGTCAGAGGAAAGAAATATCACTTCATATTGGGTTGAGAAGCAAAAGAAACTCAAGACTTTAGTGGTCTGAGTTCATATAAGGGATTTTGGCAGGTGTGGTAGTAGGCCACAGAAAGGTGGAAGGCCAATTTGAAGGTTAGCAGGAATACTGGAAAACAACTCAATCACTATACAGAGTAAAGGGAATTCTTCAGAAAAAGAAAATCAGATGTAGCTCTTTAAAGATAGTGAATGTTACCGAGCGTGGTGGCGCACGCTTGTAATCCCAGCATTTGGGAGGCTGAGACCGGAGGATCCTGGTTCGCGGCCAGCCTCAGCTACCTAGTGAGGCACTCTGCAACTTAGTGAGACCCTGTTTCAAAATAAAGAATTAAAAAAAAAAACAGGGCTGGGGGTGTAGCTCGGTGGTAGAATGCCCCTGAGTTCAATCCCCAGTACCGCAAAATAAATAAATAAAAATAGATAGTGAATGTTCAGTATGGGTAAGAGAGGAAAAATTATAAACCAGCACATCAAGAATCTGGAAATTAAGGGAAAGCTTAACCCATAGACCTGTATGTCATTCTGGTCACACTAAATTTCCCAGACGGGCTTTGAAATTGCAACTGTGCCATCTAGCCTCCCAAGTAACTGGGATTACAGGTGTGGCTCACTTCATCCAGCCTCATGCATGAAGGATAAAGGAAAAACAATAGATCAGAGGAACCTACAATATCACACTATCTCACCAACGGTGAATTAAAGCAGAACTTCTGCTTCAGCAAACTGAGGTCAAATATGTTGAATTTGAAATATACCCCCTGCCAGAGCTTATTATTAAGAGATATCTCATTAAAGGATCCACAAATGAAAGAGGAAGCCGAATGAACCTTAACAGATGTGCAAATATAGGATCTCAAAAAACATGCAGAAATAGGCTAGAAAGATAATTCCAAAAATTTAAAACCCCAATAACTGAATCCATAGATATTGATGTGGATGGAATTCAGACAAAATATTCAAAAAATTGACTGGTAAAATGATTAATGAGCTAAACTATCTAAACAATGAACTAAAAGGAAAAATACAAGTAGCAAAATAGCACTTCAACAGAGACAAATGTTCTTAAAGAGAAACAAACAAAAATCTTGGAAATGAAAGACTCAATAAATTTTTAAAAAATTGGTCAAGTGTCACCGATAGATTAGATAACGTAGAAACCAATTTTCAGCTTTTAAGAAAAAGTATATAATTCTGAACATTCAGTCAGCAATAAAGAAGATAAGAAAAAATGATGAGAATATAAAAAACTCTGAAACAACAGTAAGAGAACAAATTCAAGAGTCAGGGTAAATACAGGGTAAGGCCATGGATAAATTTTTAGGGATAAAATAACAAAAATTTTTCAAATATTGTAATGAGATGAACATCAAAATAAAGGAGGTATTCAGAACCCCAAATAGACAAGAGAAGAAAAAGAACCTCTCTGCAACATACCATAATTAAAATGTCTAAAATACATAATAAGGACAAAATTTTTAAAGGCCTCAAGAAAAAAATATCAGATATTATCTAGAGGTGAGACAATCCATATATGTTCTTATTTCTCAGCAGAAACTTTAAAATCCAGGATAGCTTGGAATGTTGTGCTATGATGTGTTCTAAGCCCTATAAAATAAAATAAAACAAAATAAAATAACAACCAAGCAACATTACTATATCCAGAAAATCTATCCTTCAGAATTGAAGGAAAAATAAAAACCTTCCAGAAAATCATAAGCAAGAAGAATTCATGACTACTAAGCCAACATTACAAAAAATACTTACAGAAATACTATACACATAAGAAGTTAAAAACAAATTCCAGAACTCACAAATGTATGAATTTCATCAGAAAAGTAGCTAAGTAAATGAGAAATAAGATCAAATTAAACATTAGAAACAAATTGTAATGGCAAAAAATAACACAAAATGAAAATCGTCTTAACTCTTCAATTAAAAGACATAGACTGTAAGAATGGATTAAAAAACACAACCCAGTTACATGTTATTTGGAAGATACTCAACTTATAGGCAAATACAGCCATAGACTGCACTTCTAAAAATGATAAAAAGAAAATAATACTCCATGAAAATGAAGTCTGAAAGCAAACAGGAGTATATACTCTCATGTGCAACATAATAGACTTTAATCCAAAATTATAAAAGAAAAACAATATAACTTCATACAGGTAAATAAAACAATCCAATATGAATATAAAATGATAGTAAATATTTATACCCCAAATGCTAGTCCACATACTTACATAAAACAAACACTACTTGACATTAAAACTCAGATAGACCCCAACACAATAATACTGGGTGACTTTAAAATAATTCTCACCAATATATAAGTCATCCAGACATAAAATCAGTGAAGATTCTTCAGACTTAAAAAATGTAAAGCAAATGGAGCTAACAGATATCTATAGAATACTTAACAACAACGAAATTAAATTTCTTCTTATCTGCTCATGGAACCTTCCCTATAATCATCTATATTTTATGTTACAAGGTAAGTCTTAGATACAGAAAGTCAATATGCTTTCTTATATCTTACCAGATCGTAAAGGAATGAAATTGAGAAATCAATAGCAAGAAACCTATGGAAACTGAAAACACATGGAGATTGAACAATATACATTTGGATTATGAATGAATCCTAGAAGAAGTTAGAGGATACATTTCAAAAAATTTAGAATCAAATAAGAATAGATGTATCACATGACAGAATCTCTTAGAAACTATGAATAAAGTTTTAAGAGGAAAGTTTATAGGCCTGACTGCTTACATTAAAATAAATAAATAAGTTAGAAATAAACAACCTAATGATCCATCTCAAAACCCTATAAAAATAAGAATAAACCTTTCTAAAACCAGTTTAGTGAAGGAAATGATTAAGATAACAGCCAAAATTAATGAAATAGAGAAGAAGGATTAGTTAAACTGAGTTGGTTTTTGAAAAGGTAATCAAGAGCCAGGTGTGGTGGCACGTGCTTGTAACTCCAGTATTTGGGAAGCTGAGATAGGAGAATTACAGTTTCACAGCCAGCCTCAGCAACTTAGGGAGGCCCTCTACAATTTATTGACACCCTGTTTCAAAATTTAAAAAATATATGTCTGATGGTGTAGCTCAGGGTTAGAATGTCCCTGGGCTCAACCCCTAGTATCAGAAGAAAAAAAAAAAGAAAGAAATAAAAGCTAGACAAGATTGATAAACCTTTATCTAAACTACGCAAAAGAGAGAAAAGACCCAAATTAATAAAATCAGAGATTAAAAAGGAGACATCACTTCAAATATCTCTGAAATCCAGAGGATGAGTAGGGACTACTTTGAAATTTTTATGTTCTAATTGATCAGAAAATCTGAAATAAATGGGCATATACAACCTATCATAACTGAACCAAGAGGGCATAGAAATTCTAAATAAAACAAAGCCAAGCAGTGAAATTGAAGCTGTAATAAAAAGCCTTCCAATAAAGAAGAGCACAGTACCAGATAGGTTCTAAGTTGAAGTCTACCAGAGCTTTAAAGAAGAGCTAATGTCAATGCTCCTGAAATTAGTCCATAAAATCAAAAGAGAGGCAAAATGCTATGTTTTCTATGAAGTCAGTATCACCCAGATACCAAAATTAGGTAATGATGCATCAAGGAAAGAAAACCACAGATCAATAACCTTGACAAACATAGATGCAAAAGTCTTAAATAAAATAGTAGAAATGTGTTTTTAAAAACACATTAAGAAGATTATAGATCATGATCAAGTTAGTTTCACTCCAGAAATGCAGAAATGCACAGATGGTCCAATATACACAAAACAATCAATGCAATTCATCATATAGTTTGAACCAAGGAGAAAATCACATGATAATCTCAATAGATGCAGAAAAGAGCTTCAACAAAATCAGAATACTTAAGAAATGGAAGAAGACATTAAAAGACAAAGAGACATTCCATGATCTTAGACAGGAAGAATTAATATTTTGTGTGTGTGTGTGTGTGTGGTAATGGGGATTGAACCCAGGGTCATTCTACCCTGGAGCTACACCCCTAGTCCTATTTTTTATTCTTTATTTTGAAATGGTCTCACTAAGTTACAGAGGGCCTCACTAAGTAGCTGAGGCTGGCCGCAAACCTGGATCCTTAGGTGTCAGCCTTCCAAGTACTGGGATTACAAGTGTGTGCCACCACGCACAGCTTAAGAATTAATATTTTTAAAGTGGCCATTTACCAAAAGCAATCTACAGATTTGATGCAATCTTTATCAAAATACAAATGATATTCTTCACAGAACTAGAAAAATCCTAGAATTCATATGGAGAATCATTCCCCTATCTGGAGTAATTATTCTTAATAATTAAGAGAAAATTATGTTGTTGCCATACAACAAATATGTGTTTCCATACACATAATACTGTATCTGGAGCCCAGAAGATTTTCTAAGGATGAGGGTTAGGCTTAGTACTCCATTACCAGCTGACATTCTGTATGGGAGCAAGGGACATATGTTTTAGAGAGAAGGAAGAAGCTATAATTATTATAGCCTTGTGACCAGTTACTACAGAACTATAGTTAGTGTGTATATTTTTCTTATTATATGTGTATATTTAATACTATAGACCTCTTTACCTTTTTATTTTATATGCAAGCAGTAAGAGAAAATGTTTAGTATTTAGGTAACAAAATTTTCAGAGATTTTTGTCATGAAAAACAGTAGTGTTCAAAATGACTGCATTTTAGTATTTAGGGAAATGTTGAAAATGATTTTACTAGAAAGGCAGTTATGTCTTGCTAGTTGGAAAAATAAAGTTGTTTTAATGTCATATAGAACATCACTGTATCCAGTAGAATGCATATGAAAATAAGCAACCAATTGGGAATTTATAACTGGGGACTTTCCAGATATAAGTGTCTTGCCTCTCAGCCCCTAATCCACTCTCCATTACTTAGACGGGATTAATGGAGATGGTGCTTGGAAGAATTATCTCAATTGTCCCATATACAACTTTAAACATTGAGAGCAAAGGGGACTGCAGGGACACTGCAAGAGGAAAATGTTTAGTTTTGCTCATAATGTTCTTCTCTTACCTTTTTTGTTTCTGTTGGGTGGTTCAAAGCAACATGGGAGGTGAACATGGAGTGATGTTCTGCCCCAGCTATGCTCCCAGACTATGCAAGCCCTTGGCAAGCTTGAATACACAGCCCCCAAGAGATTGGTGACCAGTTCACAGCGGCCCATTCACGCAGACAGTGTACAACTCAGAACTTTTGCCATCCTGCCAAAGAACAGACCTTGAGTCCCTTCACACGCTATTATGCAGGCCTTTTTCCATCCACACTCTAGGATGCTTCCTGCTTGCCAATCCCAGTCTGTTTCCAGCACACCTTACTCCTCTTATCTGTGCCAGTCTCAGCCACTTCCACTCTGAAGAGATGTTTCCTGCTTGCCATTTGGCCCATGGTCCCCTGCCTGCCACCTTTATCCCGTATACAAAGAAGAATGTTTGGCCAAGGGCCACTCCATGAAGCTCCCCACCACGAAGTGGGCTGCACCCAGAACTTTTCCAGTGAGGGCATTATCCTGGCTTTGGGATGGGTGTTTCCTTCAAAACTTGTTCCTACCTTAGTTGTGCTTTTGTGTCTGTGTCTTTAGAACATTCTTTACTGTTCTTTTTACCTTTCATAGGTGCTCCTTAGTCAAAGTCAATCATTTTTATATTGAGATTTGCTCATTAAAATTGTAGCCCCCATCTGCTGATATAGCGCCACTATTACAGGAACAACTAAATTTGAAAAGTGTGGCTATGTAGTCTGTTTCAAAACAATTCTGCCTTCAATACATAATACCCTAGAAAGACAGAAGATAGTATAATATCAGGGAGTAAGGTAGGCATGATAGAAGTTCAGGGAGCTAAGAGTATTGAAAGTTCTGGGGGAAACAGTAGTTCCAGTGGAACACAAGGAAGCCTCGGTCTTTGGTATTGCCTTTCATGCTGAATTCAAATTATTCTCAGATCCTGTCAATTCCTTCTCCAACATATATTTTGAATCTTTTTTTTTCTATCTCTGTTGAAGAGATCTCAGATTTCACTTACATGCTTACTAATATCTAACTAATCAAACTGCTTCCCTTCTTGCACTCCTCTAAATTGCTCTTTACATAGGAAACTGTTTAGTTTTTATAGCATATTTCAAACTTTAAAATAAACTTACTGCAATTTGAATTTACTTGTGTTTTATTTGTTTTCTTATTGTTGTTATGTTTTGGTTTCTGTTGTCCCTATAAAAATGGTGTTTACAGAATAACAGGTTAAAATACCAACACAACTGGAACAATTTCTGTACAAGAAAGAATGCAATTAGTATTGTTATTTAAGGAAATCAAATTGTGTGACAGTTTTAAAGAAGAGGAATTACTAGAGATGTTTCAAATTTTTAAAAAGGAAATGTTTGGAGTTAGAAATTTTTTAAATGGCTGAAATATCAAAAATAGGTAACCAGCAAAAAGAATGAAATTATCCAAAAGGAAGGCTATAAAAATTTAGAATATACTGTATTTAAAGAATTACAGCTTGTAATCCCAGCATTTGGGAGGCCGAGACCGGAGGATCTGGGTTTGGGGCCAGCCTCAGCTACCTAGTGAGGCTCTCCGCAACTTAGTGAGACCTCGTTTCAAAATAAAGAATATAAAATAGAACTGGGAGTATAGCTCAGAGGAAGAATGCCCCTGAGTTCCCCAGTGCCGCAAAAAAAAAAAAAAAAAAAAAAAAAAAAAAAAAAAAAAAAAAAAAAAAAAAAAAAAAAAAAAAAAAAAAAAAAAAAAAAAAAAAAAAAAAAAAAAAAAAAAAAAAAAAAAAAAAAAAAAAAAAAAAAAAAAAAAAAGAAAGAAAGAAAAGAAAAGAAATAGTTTTAAAGAGAAAAATTAGCCAAATGGGGTGATGTCCATCTATAATCCCAGTACTTGGGAGGCTGAGGACTGAGAGAGGAAACTTATAGGTTCCAGGCCAGCCTCAGCAATTTAGCAAGACCCTCAACAACCTAGTGAGACTATGTTTCAAAACAAAAAATAAAATAAAATAGAACTGGGGATGCAGCTCAGAAATAAAATGCTGCCCCTGGATTCAATCTTCAATACAAAAAGAAAAAAAAAAAAAAAGAAATGAAATGAGAAAAGAGGGAATAATGCCACAGCTTCAGTGATCACCTTCTTTTTTGTGGTGTCTAGTTTCTTAACCCCTCCCTATATGTGGAGACTCCACCAACTTGTAAAGCAAAACACACATTCAATTTTAGAAGTGAAAGTGCTACATAACTTTTTATGTTTCTCTTTTATATAGGATTCAGGAACTTCTATAAACAAAATAAGCCTGTATTGGGTGATTTGTGATAGTGATGAAGCTGGCTAGCACATACTCCATTAAAAATTCCTACTTTTTCGAAATTGGTTATACCAAATAAATGTTACAAGTAACTGTAATGAATAAATTAAGCAGCCTAATTTTGTTTATTTCCCCCCAAATGGCAAACTTTTGATATGATTCTCAAGTCTTGCCATAGATTGTAAATGTCTCAATATCCTTCTGATAGAATCAATTTCTGCAAAATCATCCAGATTTCTGGTTCTGATTACTTGTACCTAAGAACCTTGACTGGTTAAGAGATTTAAATTTTATATAGTTGAAATCAATAACAATTTAAATTAATTTAACTGGAAAGATGTTGATTGGAGATGTGAATTAGAAATCTTAATCTAGAAACAATTTGTAATCATCATAGAAGCCAGGAGTGTCTTGAGGCAGTGAGACAAATATAGAAAAAATAAAAGACAACACAAGGCAGTTCAAAAAAAAAAAAAAACAATACAAATTACTTATAAGCATATGAATAGATACTCAATATTATTCATCAATGATAAAATGCAAATTAAAAACAAGGGAATAGATTGCAAGTATTAAGTAATAATACGAGGGTGAGGAAAATGTAGGGAAATGGCACCTATATAGTTTTTTAATACAATTAAAATGGTGATACAGAAGGAATGAAGTATTTAGGTAGAAGAGAACTTCAGTTTTTATTGTAGCTCATTTTTTATCATGAATAAGAAGTATTTTGATAATCAAAAAAGGGAAAAAAGTTAAGGTCATTTATGTACAGAAAAATACCTTGAATAGGCAAAAACAAAGGACTTTCCTTGAGAAATTATTGAAAACTGAAAGTAAAAACAAAGAAAAGCAAAATGTTTTTTAGGCATGTAGAACCTAGGTGATTAGGAAAATAAAATTGTCATAAACCAAGCAGGAATAATTAGGTAAAAAGAAATATTTTAGTGAAGACAATGAACATTGTTTAAAACATGTGACATTTGAGGCATCTATCTGAATGTTCAACTAGATATCCCAAGGGATAACTAATAAGTCATAGACTATATCAGTCACAAGATATCATGGTTTAGATTTAGAAAGTACCCACAGAGAAGGGATAGTTGTAACTTGGGAAGGGGTATCAAAGAAGAGAAGCCAGTAGGGAGGAAAAGCATGACCTTGAAACTTGGAACTCAACTACACTTGGGGCAATGAGGAAACAGGAAGAATCAGAAAAGTATAAAGATCAAGAGAATGCTGGGCGTGAAGAGCAGAATAGCTAATTTCTTAAGGAGCAAGGAATGACAGTTTTAAAAAGAGTCACCTGTGTGCACACAGATCAACAGAGATTCTGAATGAAAAAGAGTGGCTTGATTTTGTGATAAGATGGTCAGGTTTTTTTTTTTTTTTTTTTTTTTTTTTTTTTTT
>PVLC010014516.1:0-39152 GCA_004027655.1 Graphiurus murinus | reverse complement strand
TTTTTTTTTTTTTTTTGCGGTACTGGGGATTGAACTCAGGAGCATTCTACCTCTGAGCTACACCCCCAGCCCTATTTTTTATTCTTTATTTTGAAACCGAGTCTCACTAAGTTGCGGAGTGCCTCACTAGGTAGCTGAGGCTGGCCGCGAACCGGGATCCTCTGGTCTCAGCCTCCCGAATGCTGGGATTACAAGCGTGCGCCACCACGCCTGGCTTATCGCTCCTATTTTAAAGAAATGAAATTTGAAGCTCAGAGAGGGAACTCATATAACTTGTTTAAGGCAGGATTCCAAGAAAGATCTCCAAACCCTGAGACCAGTGCTAGCTTAATTGCCACACAAAATCAGCATCAAAATAGATTTGCCTTTCTTGTTTCAGGATGAATTCAGTTTTAGATTTGGCAGTATATTCAGTTCTTGCAAATCTTTGTTCCAGTACATTGGTGTGGGCCAAGTGGGATTCTGAAGCCCTTTGAAGTATACTTTTTAGATTATTTTAAAACTTATTAAAAGTAACTTGATCTTTTTACTGGTAGATTTAGAGAATAGGGTTTTTTTTTTTGCTATTAAAGTTTAATAATTCTGTTTTGATATTTTTTAAAATTGATTATTTCAGGTTTATTTTCCCACATCTATTATGAGTCACATTTGTAATTGGATATGTTATTTTCAGAATTTTTTTATATTACAGTTTTAAACATTAGTTCCATCTATTGCTTGACTATGTTAGGTCTTTTCTTTTATCTATGTCTATCATTTTATTGGTAGTATTTTAATCTATTTATATATATATATTTGGTACTGGGGATTGAACCCAGGGGCATTCTATCTCAAGCTGTACATGCATTTTATTTATTTATTTATTTATTTATTTATTTATTTATTTACTTATTTATTTGCAAACTCACGATCCTTCTGTCTCATCCTCTCAAGTACTGGAATTACAGGCATGAGTGAACAGTCCTATTTCTCCATTTTTAAAGTTTTCTTTTTCACATGTCTTCCAGTGTCCCTTATTATATTTTCAGTTAGTTCTATGATTCTATTCTTCCTTGGATATGTATCATTATTGTTCATATCTAATATGATTTTTCATTTTTCTAAAAATTTTAAAAATAAGTCAGGCCCTGGTTTTCTTCTTTCTTTTCCTGTTGTTCATTTTTGTGGTAAGTTTTTGAGCATTTGTGTGCTTTTCTCTATTTGATACTGTTTTGATGATATTTGATTCATGCTGAAGCATTATGTTGCAGCTTTCTTCTGCTGTATATTTGATTTTTTTTTAAGATTTTAGATTTTTACTAGACTATTAATAATAAGTAGAGCCTGGGAAGAATGTGGAAGTTGGGAAATGGGGAGCAGTTGGTTAATGGGCACAGGGGTGCATTTGAATACGGAGAAAATGTCTAATGTTCTGTAACTCAGAAAGGTAACCACTATTGACAAAAATTAATAGTGTATTTCAAAATAGTAAAGAGAATTTTGAATGTTTCTAACACAAACAAATGATAAATGTTTGTGGTGATGAGTCTCTACGTACCTGATCTGATTCCTACACATTCTATACATGTGCTGAAATGTCATTACACACCTCACAAAGATGTACAATTAATATGTGTCAATTAGAAACTAAAATACATTAAAATTCTTCATATCCTTTCCTTATTTCCTACTATAACATTTTTGTCAGTTTATTTTTGTCCTCAAAAACATATATTCCCTTCTTTTTTTTTTTCAGTCATACTAGTTCCAAATAATTTTCAGCCTCAGCAACCTAATTCCCCATCCTCACTCTTATCTTTCAATTCGGTGTCCATATAGCAGCCAAAGTAACATTTTAAATGTTTAAACCAATGCATGCCATTTTCTGGATAAAATATTTTAATTACTATATACAGCAAGTAGAAGGAGACAGAGATTCATACCATACAATGAGACTCTGCACAATCTGACTTCTCATGTTGTTTTCTAATCTTCCTTCATTTTCTTCTTTGTTAATTCACTATACTCCATCAATATTATATCATTTACTCTTTTTAAAAGGGAACAACAGCTGGGCATGGTGGTGCATGCTTGTAATCCCAGCATTTGGGAGGCTGAGACCGGAGGATCTGGGTTCAAGGCCAGGCTCAGCTACCTAGTGAGGCACTCCGCAACTTAGTGAGATCCTGTTTCAAAATAAAGAATAAAAAGTAGGGCTGGGGGTATAGCTCGGAGGTAGAATGCCTCTGAGTTCAATCCCCAGTACCGCAGGAAAAAAAAAAAAAAGAGAACAAACTCATTTGGGTATTAGGAAATTTGCCTTTCCTTTCTTTGGAAGTCCCCCCCCCCTTATTCTACAACTGCCAACCTCCCCTAAAACTTTCCCCCCACTCCAATCTCAGACTTGATGCCCCCTTTCTTTCTTGCCAGAGTCTAAAAACACCTGTCCCTCATAATTCTCTGTAAGATGGATTGACTTATTTTATGCAGAGCAGTAGGCAATAACGAAATAAATGAAGCAATTACAAATTATGAGATTACAACTGTTAAAACATAAAATGTATGATGTCAGAGGTCATGTATATCTTACTTAGCATTCTATTACCTTAAGTATACAAATACTTGTGAAATGAAAGAGTCAATGTATACCGTGCTTATACCTGTACAAAATCTGTAAGCCGGCCACCTTTCCCATCCATATTTTACTGTATCCTCTTGTCTTCTCTACCCTCAAATCTGTTGGTTCTGAAATTACTCTATGGAGGTTTACTTTACTCTTAATTGCAAATCCAATAGCTATGTTTCAGCCCCGGCTTACTGCACCTCCCTGATACCTCCCCCAGGTTGGCCACTCTGTTCTCCAGGAGGGCACAGGTTTCACTGCCAGGTGCCCCAGTTTAAACCCCAGCTCCCTAACTTCATAGTTGTGTGTCATTGGGGAATATACTAATTCATACTGTACCTCAGTGCCCACATCTATAAAGCATGACAGGGTACATTAAGAAAATTAGTTGATAACTGGAAATTCCCAAGGAGTACCTGGCATATAACAAATGCCATATATCTTGGCAATTCTTAGTACCACCAGACTCACCTGATTCTCCTCACACTTCTGACTCCTCTGTGCCTCCTTTTCATGCACTCTACCCCCATCTGCCTTCTTAAATTTGGCCTCTCCTCTTCTTTCCTAAGCAATATCTCAGCAATCTCATTGAACCTCATGTTTCAAGCTACTACTTCTTGGCACCCGAATGTCCCAGAGTACCAAAGTCTTAACATTCCTGAATTCACATTGTCTTCATCATCAACTTGCTTACTAGACATCACTGAGAAACCTGGGCAGCTTCCTTTGATTCTTCTTCACCCTTGCTCCATAGCTAATTCATCATGTGCTCTTGCTAATATTGTCTCCTAACACCCCCTGTCTCTACCTCTGCACCTCTCATTAGCTTCCTAGCTCCAGGAATTACATAGTGCGTCCATTCTTCTCAATCCCTGTTTCACAAAACACATGGAGTGATCCATTAAAATCAAAGAACTCATTTGTCCCCATCCTGATTGGCAGTTGTGTTCGTCAGCTTTCCATTACTGTAACAAATACCCAAGATAGAGATGGGAAAAGGTGATTTCTGCTCAAAGTTTTGGAAGTTTCAGTCCATCACCAATTGGCCCCATTGCTTGGGCACCATGTATCATGGCAGGAACACATACCAAGGAAGATGCTCAAAAGAGAAAGAGAGAGGAAGGGTTAGGGTCCCACAATCCTCTTCAAGGGGATGCCTCCAATGACCTAAAACCTTTTTCTATTCTCATCGCATGTAATTTCTACCATCTCCCAAATTGAGGACAAAGCCTTTAACAGTGGACCTTTTGGGGACATTTAAGATTCAAACTATTACAGGAATGTCAGTCTCCCATCACTAAGGCTACAAGGTCAAGGTCTTTGTGTGATATTTAGGTCCCCACATGATTTGTCCCTACCAACCTCTTGTCTCATCTGTTTAAGTTCACTGTGTCACTTTTCGTTATGGTTATAAATAGCACTTCAGTATCAATTTTTCTCGAGCCATTCTCTTTGCTTAAATGACCTCCCCCATCTCTTTCCTTCTATTTATCCATTGCCAGTGGATCCTGTTTATACTTTCACAGTTTACTCTGTACTCATCCAATTCAGTTTAAGTTTTCCTTAAACCCAGTCCTCCCATCTGAACTGAGGACTCACTGCTGAGCTTCCTTAATCCCAAATAAGCAATCCCAATATTGTTTGACTCATCAACTATTTTTAGTATAATTTATGCTCCTTCTTAGAAAATTTATGGAATGTGATAGAAAAGGGGTTTTTAGGTCAAAACATTTCTAACATTAGATCATTATTATATTAAGGACTTTATTACAAATGCCATTTAATAAAATCTTTAATTCATACTACATAGTGGCAAATGTTGTTTCCTGTTTAATAAATTTTTAGTTCTTTCCCTTTATTTCAACTTGCTGAATAAAAATATGGTTAATCATCAAATAATCAGAAAATATTTTAATATTTTTTTCAGAGAGTTAAAAATGTAAAATATGCTTATCCAGGTTGTTGTCTCTCTAGAGCAATGATTATTCACACTTTTGATATCCTATTAGAAGATGACTGTTTGAAAAGAACATCCTGAGAAAGTCCCTTTTAGGTTGTCATTTCATAACAAATCATAAAGATTATTTTTAGAACAAAATTAAAAAGTGCACATACTAGGATTTGAAAGCAGTTACAAGTTAAATCTACACTATGATATATATTTTGTTCTCAAACCAACTCTAGATCAGAATTAATAGTATGTTTTATTTATGATAACATAAAAACCAGTTTATAATTGGTTCCAACACAGCTTTTCTGTGGTAGACAAAATAATGCCCCCCCCCCCAAAAAAAGTGACCATTTCCTAATACCTAGAGGCTATCATATAGCAAAAGCATGTTTTGCAGATACAATTAAGTTAAGGAGCATGTTGTGGGAAAATGATCCTGGATTACTTGACTAGGTTCAGTGCAATCTCAGAGATTACATGATATGAGGGAAGCAGGGGGTTCAAAGTCAGAGAAGGGGCTGCATGAAGGGAGCAGCGAATGTTGTGATCTGAGGGAGGGGCCACAAGCCAGAGCATGCAGGCAGCTTCTAGAAGCTGAAAAGACAAAGAAGCCGATTCTCTGCGGGAGCTCCTTCCAGAAAATACACAATCCTGTTAGGATATCTGATCTCCAAAACTGTAAGAGAAGACACAATTGGCCCTGTTTATCTGTGGAATCCACATCTGTTGATTTAACCAAGCACAGACTAAAAATATTTGTAATATACTTTTATTGGTGTATGGTGATTATATACCGTACTGAGGTTCAAGGTGATACAAATAAACATACAGAGTACTTGGTGTTTCCCCCAGACCCCCCCCTCATACTCTACCCCCATACATATTAGTGAGTTTGCTAGTGATACCTTTATATATGGACAAAGCAGCATTTGAGCTGCTTCCTTCCTCAATCCTCCTTTTTCCCTTTCTCACTTTCCTCCCCCAATCTTCTTTCACTATTCTACTGGTCTCTCTCCTCGTTTGTATGAAATCCTTTTCTTTCCTATTTTCTCTCTAGCTTCCACATATGAGAGGAAACATATGACTTGACTTCCCAAGACTACCTGTCTCACTTAGCACAATAGTCTCCAGATCCATTCGTTTTCTTAAAAATGACATAATTTTGTTCTTTGTAGCTGAATAAAATTCCATTGGGTGTATACACCACATTTTTGCCATCCATTCACTTTTGACAGGCAGCATTCATTTTTTTTTGACAGATTGGTTTCATAATTTGGCTATTGTGAATTGTGCTACTATAAACATGGATATACATGTAGCACTGTATTATTTTGAATTGGATTATTTTGGAAAAATATCAAGGAGTGGTATGACTGGTTCCTGTGGTAGTTTTGTTCCTAGTTTTTTTCCTTATTTTTTGTGGTACTCGAGATTGAGCTCCACAGTGGTTGTACTAATTTACTCTCTCACTGACAAGTGTATAAGTTCCTATTTCCTTACATTCTTTCCAACATGTATTATTATTTATATTCTTGATGATTTCTATTTTAACCGGAATTAAATGAGATCTCAGTGAGTTTTGATTTGCATCTCCCTGATTGCTAATGATGTTGAAGTTTTAAAATATATTTATTGGTAATTTGTATTATTTCATTTGAGAAGTGTCTGGTCACTTCAATTGCCCATTTTTAGTTCTTTGTATATTATAAATATTAGTTCCCTACCAAAGGAGTAGCTGGAAAGATTTTCTCCCATTCTGTAGCATCTCTTTTCAGACTCCTGATTATTTCCTTCACTACACAGAAGTGTTTTAATCTTATGCTATCCCATTTATTATCACTTTTTTCCCCTGATCTTTGAGGGTCTTATAAGGAAGTCTCTATTACAAATTTTATGGTCTAATTTCTCCATCTTTGATCCATTTTACTTTATTTTATTTTGGTATTGGAGATTGAACTGAGGGCATTCTACCTCTGAGCTACACTACTAGCATATTTTTATTTTTTGTTTTGAAACAGGGTCTTACTAAGTTGCTGGTAATCTTGCTATGTTGCTGAAGTTGACTTAGATCTTGGGATCCTACTGTCTCAGCCTCCCAAGTTCTGGGATTACAATCCTGTGCTACCATACCCATGTTTCTGATCCATCTTGAATTGACTCTTGTGCCTGGTGAAAGGCTGAAACTATTCTTTAAACTTGTATATTACTAAACATGTGCAGAATTTTCCCCTTGTTGCCATGGTCAGATATAGAAGTTCCCTGAGGAGCTCATGTTTTAATATTCTGATTTCATGTATTTAAATCACGAGGGTTCTAACTTCAAGAGTAGATAAATCCATTATAGTGGATTTACTGGATGGTAACCTAGGTAGGTAGGGTGTGTCTGAAGAAGGTGGGTCCCTGAGAATGAGACCTACGGGGCCATGCTTTTGTCTTGGAATCCCTTTGCTTGCTGGCTGACTGGCTGCTTCCTGCCTTCATGGTGTGAGAGCAGGGCCCTTACTCTTTCCCTCTCTGATTCCAGCTGCCCTGCCCTAAACTCTGCAAATCCTGTCCTCACACGGACTGAACCCTGGAATCTCCACCTTCCTGTAAATGGCATAGTCAGTTGTTTTGGATTACAGCAGTGAGAATGTTGGTTGAGGCACTTGCTATCTCTCCCTAAATAACAACATAACAACTTTTTAAAGTAAGATTAACATTGTATTAGCTACTGTTAATATGTAAATGTTTAAAGTATAAGAAAACATTGGATAGGGTATATTAAAATACTACACTATTTAATATAAGGGACTTGAGCATCTTCAAATTAGGGTATCTATGTTGAAAGCAATCTCTTATGGAAACTGTATTTGTGTCATTTTTAAAGCCACTGGGTTTATAGTGATTTGTTATAGAAACAACAAAAAACTGATATGTTCATTAGAAAACTAATACATAAATACTAATGCATAATTAAATTTTATGGTTTTAAACTATCAAAGTTAGCAAACAAGGACTTGAGCTTAAATGAGAGACAGATTTTAGAACAAGAGACCTAGAGTACAAAGTGTTGGTTAAGAAGTCTCACAGACAAATGAATGAATAGCTTTCTATTGTATACTCAGAAATACATCTGGGTATTCCATCACACACACACACATACACACACACACACACACACACACACACACACACACACACACACATCTCTAATCACCTGCCATTATGTCTCAACGTTCCTCTTTCACATGCTACATCAACTGAGGAGGTCTCCATTCTGCACGTCTCCAAAGCATTTTAAAAGGCTTATGTATTATTTCTAATCCCTTACTTCCTCTCCCAGTCTCACTGTTCTTTGAATAAATGAAGGGATGTTTATATGTTGCAGTGGGAGGGGAAATAGGAAAAAAATCCCACAAGCTGGGCATGGTGGTGCATGCTTGTAATCCCAGTACTTTGGAGACTGAGACAGGAGGATCACAGGTTCTCAACTAGCCTCAGCTACTGAGTGAGGCCCTTCGAAACTTAGTGAGACCCTGTTTCAGATAAAGAATATAAAATAGGGCTGAAGGTGTAGCCCAGAGGTAGAATGCCCCTGAGTTCAATCCCCAGTACTGAAAAAAAAATCCCCTACAAGGAAACTTCCCTTATCTCTTTGTTCATAGCCTAAAAGTAGTTAGTGGGAAAATCTGTGAACTACAAAATTGGGCATGGTGGCACATACCTGTAATCCCAATACTCAGGACACTGAAACAAGAGGATATCAGGTTCAAAGCCAGTCATGGCAACTTAGCAAGGCTCTAAGCAACCTAGTGAGATCTTGTTTCCAAGTAAGAAATAAAATTGGATTGCGAGTGTAGTTTGGAGGGAGAATGCCTCTGGTTCAATCCCCAATACCAAAACAAACCAAACAAATAAATAAACAAACAAAAAACCCCAAGAACAACAACAACAAAACATGTATTAGAAATGAAAATATCCAAAACCTTAATTAAGCATGTTAAAGTAGGCTCTGTCTATGGCATGATAGAGTAACTGACACTAGACTGGCCTTCCTAATAGTCACAACCATAAAACTATGCAAATATTCAGGCAATTTCCAAACGTTGATATAGCAAAAGGGAGTCCATGCAGAGTACAGTGGCTCCACAGAGCTGAGGAGGCAGCGATCAGAGTCCAGATGAACAACATTGCTTACGTCTGTACAGGAGGGCACTGGGGGGCAGAGAGATGTTTATTTAGGAGGAGCTCCATAATCTAACAGAAGTAAAATTAGAGTCTCAGGAAAAGAGAGTGAAAATGAGTCAAACATATATTTAATATATAATAGCCAAAATTTTCTCAAGCCTGATGAAAATTATCACTTTATTGATCTAAGTGTTTCAGTTAGAGCAGACTATGACTAAGAATTCCACATCTAGTCAACAGCTGAAAATAGAATAATGAATATTTTGAAGGTAGCCAGGGAGTATCGAGGGGATACACTGTACACAGGAAAATAAAAATCAAAATGAAACAAAAATGATTGCTGATTTCTAAGAATAAATGATGGAAGCAAAAAAGCAATGAAATATTTTCTACAAGATATAGAAAGAAAAAACTCATCCTAGAGTTCTATGACTATTAAAATATTATGCAAATATGTGCATATAATTTTAAAATTTTTATAAAAATAATATAAGAGGCTATGTCTCCAATGAGCTATGTGACACTGATTTTAAAAGGCTATTTGTCAGACTTAAGGAAAATTAGGTCAGATGAAAGTTTAGATGTACAAGATTTAACCAAATGTTCTAGAAAAGTGAGCATGTACCAAAGATCATTTTTTCATCTCAGAATTTCTATATAAGACCATTGCTTATTTAAAATAAAAAGGATATCATTTAGAGATGATTTGTGAAAGTTAAATAAAAGTTAACAAAAAAGGATGGGAGAGTTATAAAAGGAGCCTGACAGTTGTAAGGCTATTCTGAGATGTGAGAAAGCCAAAGGCCCTGGTGTGCAGATGAAATGGCACGCTGCTCAATCTAGATCTCGGTGAGGGAAAGGTCTTGTTTTTATTCCTATAGCAACACACAAAATATAACTAAGAAGCAAATAAGAGAAATAAAATGCAGTACCAAAATATTGATTAACTCCCCCAAATTCAGCAAAACTGCAGCATTACAACAATAAAACCAAGGAACAGTCGGGAATTAAAGAGAAAGATGATATGTTTAAAAGCAATACAAACTTTATATGTCAATGAGCTAATTTCTATATTCATACAATGAAATTCTACACAGCAACTAAAAGCAAATGGAGAACATGAATGAATCTTCATATCATTATATATCATATCATTATAAGGAAAACAAAAGTGTATAACAATTGTTTAATAGTATTTACATTGAACTAGGTATCCTTTTTTATATACTGGGGATTGAGCCCAGGGGCATTTTACCTCTGAGATACAGCCCCCCCCCCTTTATTTTTTAAACAGGGTCTCCCTAAGTTGCTGAGTGTCTCACCAAGTTCCCAATGCTGGCCTTGAACCTGCAATCCTCCTGTCTCAGCTTCCCAAGCACTAGGATTACAGGTGTGCTCCATAGAACCCAGCTATATCAGGTATTCTAAGTAATCTGGAGATAATTTAAAATATTCAGGAGGATGTGCATGATTTACATGAAAATGCTATGCCATTTTATATATGGGACTTAAACATCGGCTGATTTTTGTTTCCATGGGAGTCCTGGAAGAAATTCCTCTCAGATGTAGATAGATGGCTTTTTAAAATTTATTGAACCACAAACTTCAAATGGATTTATTTTATTATATCAGCTATACATCAATATTCATTAAAATGTATCCAACAGCGAATGAACATAACTGGATTGTATAATGTACAAAGCCTATCCTGAGGTGAGTGGTCTCCACATCCTCTTAGATGTTATCTGACTCACTCTTTAAACATGTTATTAGTTTATGTATGAGTTGCTTTTCTAACAGAAATACCTGATATCCCCAATCCCCATGAATCCATGGTGAACCTATGGGAAATTGTAAGTCGCCATTTGGGAAGCCCTGCTGTGTGCAGGTTCCTCTGATCGCACAGAACATGGGTCTCATGATGATCTTGCTACGTGCTGCTCCCCCCGCTGGACTGTGAACATACAGACCATGATGTTGAGACTGAGCACAGTGCTTGAGACAAAATAAGTGCTAGAAAGTATTTTTTTTAAATAAATTCACTAATCAGTAAAAGAACAAAATCTGGAATTTACTCTGACCAAATTTATATCTTAGGTATGGGTTTTGTTTTATCCTTCTAGTAGTTTTAAGTATCCTAATATATTTATCATAATATTAATTATATTAATTATCATAATATTAATTTAAATACAAATACCTATTTGTTGGACATGACTGGCAGTTTTTAAGCATCAAGTGTTAGCATGTTGGTGGGTGGCCACTGATGGGAACATACTTGTAAAAATAAATTGCTTTTATTTTATATCATAAGAATTTTATTCTGTTTTTTTCCCTTATAAGCAAAAATCTGCAAAACTTGTGACAGAAAAATGAGAGGCTTTATGGGAAGCTGTAGAAAACCCTTTAGAAAATTTCAACATTTTTTTTCTAATTTTAGCAAATATTCATTTCAAATATAGTGATGCAAATTAATAACAATCTTCTCTTTTTATTCCCTATATTTTTGTTGGAAAAAAATAAGCCTTCTACCACTCTCATATTTACAAATATGATACATATTTAATATATATACCAGGGTCACAGAAATCACAGTAATTTGGGTAATTAAAGACTTATTTCCTCTCCTCCCCAAAGCTGACATGGATTGAATCTCAAGATTAATATGGTTTGAGAAAAAGAGTGAAATTTTTGACAATAACTGTTTTCAACACACCCACATGGACACACGTCATAAATATGTGTGTCTACACATATACATATATATATACTTAATGTATGTGCTTAATGTGACTTACTTCTCCTAACACAAAACTTTAAAAACTATATCTTAAAATAAGTGAGTGGATTTTAGAGACTATTTCAAACAGATTGCCTAAAGCTTTCTTCTGTTTGTAGATGTCCTCAAAATGGAAACGGGGTTTGCTTTCTCTTTGACTACCAGAAGGAGCAGCTAGTCTGCCTGAACCAGCAGAAAAAAAAACAAAAAACAAAAAAAAACATTTTTGCTGTTGTTCATTCCCTTTTCTAATTCTACCCTCAATTCTACCCCCAAATCCAGATCCAGCAATGAACACCATTTGGCCAGCCATAATCCTGGGTTCCCTAAGAGGTGGGGAACATCTCATCTCAAAGGTAAGATAATGCAGCTTTGCCCCACTGGCAAAGCATATAGAAGCCAGAAGCTCCCTCGCAAGAATATCTGTGGTGGTCTATCGGCCAGCTCCAATCTAACTTGGTCCTTTAGGTATGGCATTAGCTCACCCTTAGCTTTCTCATGATTTTTTCTTTTTTTATCTAGGTGAAATAATAAGTTGTCTCTTGACGTCCTTGTTCTTCAAAGTCCAACTCAATACAAATTTACATGAAAAATAATCTTTAGCAAACTTATAAATCACATAAAGTTTTAATCAAAGAGCTTAGATTGCATATCAAGAAGTAAAATATTGAGAAGAGAAAATATAGAGGCCATTTCATGTAATTTGACTTTCTATTTTCTGAAATCTAAATACCAACTATATTCATGTTTGTTCCCTAAAGACTAGGTGCTTTTATTTGCAGTCAGAGACTCCTTCATTATCTGGAGCAAAACATGTTAAAAGAAAACCAATGAGATCCTTGCTCCACACACTGAGTGTGAATTAATCTGCTGGTCTCCTGTAACTTGAGAGTATCTTCACTTTCAACTAACTTAGAGCACTTCTGAAATTAGAGCACTTATTTAAAAAAAAAATGCAAGGGAGCTAGTTGGCCCCTTCCAGTATGTGGGGACACACAGAAGGTGTGGAAAAAAATAAACCCTCACTAGACACCAAATATACATGCACCCCATCATGGACTTTATAACCTGGAGAACTGTAAGCAATATATTGCTGTATTTATACATTATGACATCTGGGGTATTTTGTTATAGCACTTAGAACAGACTAAGACAGAGAGCACTGAAGAGCAGGACAGTGAATTACCACATTTATGTGGCTAAAAGTTGCCCAGAGAACTTTATAAAATTGTGCGTACCAAGGGTGCTTCTCTGGGCTGTCTGAGAATGAATAGGGCTAGAACGGGGTCAAGGACAAGCATCTCAGATGACTCTGCTGAGGTAGTCTACAGCCAGCTCAGGGAGAATCCTGGCCTGATCATAGACCATACGATACAGTATGGAAAGAAGCCGAGGCTGGATAATTGTCCGGGGTTAGATGGTGAGGGCTTTGAATGTCTGGTGAAGGAAAATGCAGTTGTGGATCAATGAATATATTAAGAAGGAAAATTGAGATCAGGTTTAGAAATCTAACTTGGGAGAGACGAAAATGAAAAAGTGGAGAGAGACTAAAGACGCAGAGAAGACAAAGGCAGACACTTCTGCAGTGGGAAAACTGCCTGAAACTTACAATGTCAGTGAGGATGGAACCGAGGAGAGGCAGGTGGTGCTGACACTGCTCTGAGCCACCGAGGTTTAGGAGATCCACGGGCCACTGCCTGTGGGAACTTTTTAAAAAATACTTTCACTGGTGCATTATAGTCTCGCATCATAATGCAGTGATGATGACTTACATGCACCCTGGTCCCCTCACCGTTCCCGGGTCAACAGCGGGACCTGCTCTCTAAGACCACACCCTTCAGATGGGCTGGTGCAGGGGCCACACCCGGTACCTCATCATTACCGCAGCCGTTCACAACATATCACCTGGTTTATTTCAATACATTTCTGCAACCCTTCCATAGATTCTTGCGTCAACTGAATCTATTCAGCTAAGTTACTTACTGTCTGACTTCATTTCAAATTCTTATTGAATTTCCTCTACCTACACTTCTAAACGTATATAATTGTCACTGCATTCAAACCCCAGTTTTTTTTCTCATGGTTGCCTGAGTCTGTTGCTATAACTCTAAATAATATTTTAAAGATTTGATGCATTCCTAAGGAACAGACAGAGAGTAGATATAGATGAAGTCTCTCCTGTTGATGAGAATCGTGAGGAGCAGCTGCAGGAGAAATACCTCCGCACTCATGAGGTCACTGTGGAGCAATTTCATTAATAGTGTCCTTCTCGGTTAGCCTACTATAAGCTCAAGGCTTCAGAGACAGACTGTTTTTAATTTTTTAAGGGAAAGTTAGTGACTATTTGAGTGTGACTGTTAAAAGACCTAAATGACAGTATGAAGTGATTGCAGACTATTAAAGGTTATAAAGGAAAAGGCAAATCTAGAAAGCATTATAAAACTTACTGATATGATTTGATATTCACCAAAGAACAAAGAAGGGATTTCACTTTTATTTCAGTTTTATTTATTATTATTTCTAAATAATAATTTGTCTGTTGATAGCTCTCAGGCCTGTTAACTTTGGAACTAGGCAAGCTTGCCATCTAGAAAATAAAATGCAAGGCCAATTTCCAGTCCATTTTTCATCTTTTAGATTCTACAGAAAAAATAACAAACATTATTCCACTCTGTCTCATCCAGAGGGGAATGGAATTGATATTTATGGGATGATTTCATGCTTAGTGTATCTCAAATTGCAATACAAAGTAATAAATTAAGTAGAAATTATACTTAATTTAGACAAAAGTAATCTTGTTTCTGCTAGAAAGAGCAATGAATAAGAACATTTTTTTCCCTGAAGGATTTTACATTTTGTAGAGCTCTAGTTACTGGTTATTAATCCAATAGATTTATATGATTGCAAGGAGCCAAGGCATAATATTTAGCAACTTTTTATTCATTTAAAGAGCTTATATGGCCCTGGTAACTTGTTTCAATTTGCATGACACATTGAGTATATTCAATATTTATTACACTGATACATATTTATTTCAGAGTATGAATAAATAAATATTTTCACACATTTATATGTGTATGACAAATCTTTAGTATTTTTTTCAATAGAATGAAGCAATTGTCATTGCATAACTTATTCAATTCACCATTCCCCAGCAGTGTCTGCTGAATTATCAAGACACCCAAGATGCCAACCTGAATGTGTGTCTAGGAAGGACATGTTTTAGGTAAAGTAACACATCCTATATGACGAATAGGTGTATTCTTACAGAGTTGTATGAATAAAGCTTGGGTAGGCAGTTAAGTAAGGAAAGGATGCTCATATACAAAATTTTGCCATTATTAAAAGTGACAGAATCATTTTTCCTAAAATGTTCAAGGTAGTTGTTGTTCCAATACAGCTTTTAGTGTATTAACTTATGATTTACCCAAGTCTACTAATTATTTGACCACCCAGTCATAATTTCTTTTTGTGAGTGTGTTTGGTATTGAGGATTGAAGCTACACCCCTTGCCCTTTTAATTCTTTATTTTGAAACAAGTTCTTGTTTAGTTCCTGAAGCTGGCCTTGAACTTGTGTTCCTCCTGTCTCAGCAAGTACTGGGATTATAGACGTGCACCACTATGCCCAGATCATGGCTCCTTTGATACAATGAATAACCCACAAATAGCATTTTGCTGCTTATTGAATGATTTTACAGTTTGATATGACAATTTTGTAAGTTAGCTATTACCAGTGAAGATTTTGAGGCCCAGAGATAGACAAAGAGATATGCTAAGGACTCACAACTCCTAAGCAGTAGACTCCAATGGGTACCCGAAGCTAATCCCTGTGCTCCTTCCAAAGATTTTGTCTCCGATAAGTGATCTTTAACTATTTGACTTGACTGTGTAGTCAAACAAATTTCTGGCTTCAAGAGACATATTTTACAGTATGAAAGTCTCTTGGTCAGTTTCCTGAGAATGGAACCAGAGACAGGCGATAAATCTGAGATAAGGTCATAAAGTAAAGCAGGGAAATCCTTCAACCGCAAGCAATTAAACAGCTTCTCCACACATGATTTCAGAATTACTGGCATGATACTTTTAAGCTAAAGATGTAGCTGCAGACACAAGCTATCAGCTGAGGGAATACTTACCATCAGTGACTCAGACAAATTACCCATTATAGTCACCTCTCCATTTTACTCACCATAGCTTATTTTTATACTTTTGTAAAAACTATACATCATGGTTCAAAGAGACACAAAAACATACATGAACATAGCACTTAGTAGTATGTTTCCCTCCAATTCCTGCACTGCTCTCTCTCTCTCTCTCTCTCTCTCTCTCTCTCTCTCTCTCTCTCTCTCTCTGTCTCTCTCTCTCCCTCTCTCTCTCTCTCTGTTTCTCTCTCTTTCTCTCTCTCTGTCTCTTTGTGTCTCTGTCTCTGTCTCTCTCTGTTTCTCTCTCTGTCTCTCTCTCTCTCTCTCTCTCTCTCTCTCTCTATATATATATATATATATATCAGTGAGATATGTATATAGCATTATGTGAACTAATTCTTCATCAGTTCTCCTTTTTCCACTTCCCAAATCCCTCTCCCCATTCCTTTTCCACTATTCTACTCACTTATGTAAAGTCCCTTTTATTTCCTATTTTCTCCCTAGCTTCCATGTATAAGAGAAAACACATGAACTTTGACTTTCTGGACTGGCTGATTTTACTAAGTATAATAATATTCTCGAGGTCCATCTATTTTCCTGTAAATGACATAATTTTGTCCTTCTTCATGGCTGAGTAAAATTGTATTGTTTATAAATACCACATTTTCTTTATCCATCTATCTTTTGACAGATACGTAGATTGGTTCCATAATTTGGCTATTGTGAATTGTGCCTCTATCAACGTGGGTATGCATGCATCACTATAGTATTCTGACTTTTAATTTTTTTTTGAAAATACCAAGGAGTGCTATAGCTGGGTCACATGGTGCTTCCATTCAACGTCCTTTGAGAAAGCTTTGTACTGATCTCCATAGTGGCTTGTACTAAGTTACACATTTACCAACAGTGCACAAGAGTTTCTGTTTCCCCACATCCTTGCTAGCATTTAGTAGTAGTGGGTCTTGATGATTGCTATTTTAGTTGGAGTTAGAGGGAACCTCAGTTTAGTTTTGATTTGCATTTTACTGATTACTAATGATGCTGAACATTTTTTCATACATTTGCTAGCCATTTATACTTCTTTTGAGAAGTGTCTATTCAGTTGACCCTTAGCTTATTGATCAGCTTTTGTGGTCATTGATACAGATTCAGTTACTACTAGTTCTTTATATTCTATGAAATTTCTTGTTTCAGAACATTTATAGAATCTTTCCAATGCAAGCAAGACAGGAAATATTGTTTAATTCTTTAGAGGTGCTTCAAGAGACAGCTTGTTCTGGGTGATGAAGCCTCAAATTATGAAGCATCATTGGTTGAACAGGAATGGAAAAAATTTAAATGAACATCTTCTGGTCAAGAGGATTTCTCTGGCACTGTCAGAAAGAGTTAGGCTCTCTCATGTTTGAGTCCAGGGAATCTCTTTGCATTTATTATCTATCATCTAGCTAGTGTTATTTTCATTTTTCAGTGAGCAAGTGTGAATTAGTGATAGATCCTCCCCCTGTCTTATAGCCTTAGTGGTCAAATCTTATTTTATCTCTTGGTCAAGCATTAGACATCAGTTCAGCTGTCCTGCACATTTGGCACTCTTGCTATCTGCTCTCTCATTTTCTCTTGGAATATTACCAAGAATAGTTCAATGCATATGCACTTGATTTATGTTCAGTTAATTTTGATAGCACTGTTTCCCTGAGGCCCATACCTGAAGTTGTTAATAGTGAGTTACAAAATATAGTGCCATGCTTTCTTAGTACATGACACAGACATAATTTTTCCTTACTGAAAAATACAGCTTGACCAGTAGGTCAGAAAATGGCAATTACTGCAGTAATGCAGGTTACCATGTTATGGAAAATCATTAACAATGACATTTTATTTGGAACTATGAATTTTCTGAAATATTTCTCTCCATTGACAGACTTACCTTAGATAGGAATTTTTAAAAGGGACTAAATGAATTTAATTGCCTTTAAACTTTCATGTCTGTATCTGGGGGTTCAGTGTCCTGTTTGAGCATATTGGGAATTTTTTCCAAGATTTCCAAGGAATAAGGATGAGGGAGTGTAATTCCCAGAAATTTAAATAAGGTTTGGTGGGCCAACTTATTTTAATGTCCTCCTTGAATATATGACCATTAAAATTTCATCGTTCAAGGAAGCCTGTGCAAAGGTCTGGATAATTTTCTTGCTTCTGAATAGCTCAAACCTCACACCATGAGCCAGACTATGGAGTGGCTTTCTTAAACTGTTTTAATTGCAGAACCTGTTTCACTAAAGAGAAATGATGTCCAGCCATAAATATGCTACTTAAAATAATTTAGAATAACCTCAGCTCCAAATAATTGAACCTCTTCTCTACCTCCAAATACACTCTCAACTTGCTTTAAAAATAATGAATACATCAACTCAACCAAAAACCTAGGGATATTTGAACTAGCATTGTTTGAGGCAGAGTGTCAAGAACTTCCATCTTTTCAGGCTGATGTCATCAGGCCAACCCCTCTCACAGGTATTATGGTGTCAAAATCCAGAGACAGAAAAAAAAAATAGACTATCCTCTCATGAGTCTCATTGCTAAGAAAGGAGACTTTTCCCCAGAAGCATTACAATAGATTTATACTCACATCTCATTGGTCCTGATCAGCTCACACAGGAACCAATCACTGGAGGAGAAAAAGTCCACCATGATTGTCCTCTACCAATCATGAGTCACTGTCTGAGGCCCTACTCCCTGGAAGGATGGGCAGGATGGATACCTGAACATGGAGGGGAGGACACAGAGAGGTGAAAGCAGCAAATTGTGTCTGGGAAAGATACCAATCTATATCAGTTACTCACATGGGTCAATACATTTAGGGTTTCTGATTGTTCTTATTATGAAATCTTATTTCTTTCTATTATTTATTTATTTACATACTGGAGATTTAACCCAGGAATATTCTGCCTCTGAGCTATACCTCTCTCCTTTTTTATTTTTTATTTTTGAAACAATGTCTCGCTAAGTTGCTAAGGCTGGCTTGGAACCTGGGGTCCTCTTTTCTCAGCCTCCCT
The DNA here is from genome assembly GCA_004027655.1 of Graphiurus murinus. Taxonomy (NCBI): domain Eukaryota; kingdom Metazoa; phylum Chordata; class Mammalia; order Rodentia; family Gliridae; genus Graphiurus; species Graphiurus murinus. The sequence continues at coordinate 20,457 of PVLC010014516.1, read as the reverse complement.
CGTACTGTGATTATAGATGTGTGCCACCATACTTGGCTTATTATTAAATCTTTAATGCTTTACATTTTTTCACATATATTATCTCATTTAAGTATCATTTACCTGGCATTGCATTCATTAACAAATTTGGTATGCAAAAATATAAAATTTTTTTTTATACTGTTGTGACTCTTTTGCACACCATTTTAACTGGTGGCAGAAAAGTTGATCTTCCTAAATTCATGTTAAATCCAGCCAATTAGAACCTTAGTAGTTTACACAGAATTGTCCTCCCCTATCCCTGAATTGTATGTAAGCTATTGGAGGTAAAGGGAAGGAAGGTTAACCAGCAAGTCCAGTGGGAGGGGATGTAACTCTCAGTCTTGCTTGTTGGCCACTACACGTCCATGTCCAGCACTGTCCACTGAAATGTCTCCTCAGTTCTGCTCTTGGGTTCCTGTTGTCCCTTCATGCTGGCAAGTGCTGAAATTCCTGTTTTTCCATTCTGGCATTTTCCACTGGATTCCGTTTTCCCAAGTGTGAGGTATTTTCAGGTCCCCTGACTTTATCATGATCCGTGATTTTACTAATGGCATTTTCCATCGTCACCTTAACTCTCACAGCTCTCTGGGTGAATTTTGAAGAGGGCTCCAGCACTGGCAGCCCTAATGCCATCCACCCTACTCTGCTTGTTACAGTGACCTAAGTTCTCCGTCTCGCACATCTCCAGAAGGTAGTGGGGCACATAGACCCATACTGTCAGACACTGAAACTCACCTGGAGGCTCTGATACCCTTCCCCTCCACTGACCAGGTTGTCCACAAATCCTGTGAAAGCCCACCTAGTTCATTATGACTTCAGTGTAATATTTGGAACCTTTATGGATCCGTGCATTAATGGTCAAAACCTGGATTTTATAGACCTATACACCTCTTTTTTCAACTAGTTTTTCAGTCATGGTTTGCAAAAACCTCATTCGAAAATTAAGATTTATGGAAAAGAATGTAGAAACACCCACTGGACAGGGAAGGATGGAATGGCAGAAAATGCTGACTAAGGAACCATATGCGAAAAGATCTAGTATCATCCTGTCACACTCAACAAACTCACAAAAATAGCTGCTTAATGGATCAGAGTACAGTACAGAAATTATCTCAAGTAATTAGTGACATGTTAAGCAAAAGGCCACCAAATAGAAGGAGGACTTTTCCATGCCAAGTCCTTTTTTCTTGTCACTCCAACATCATGGCAAGAGCAATTTAGAATGTTTTCAATGCCTGAGAAGCTTTAATAACTATTGGCACGAGCCATGCATGGTGTTGTATGCCTGTAATCCCAGTACTTAGGAGGCTGAGACTGGAGGATTACAAATTCCAGGCCAGCCTCAGCAATGTAGTAAGACCCTCAGCAATTTTAGCAAGATCCTGTTTCAAAATAATAATAATAATAATAATAATAAAAAGGGCTAAGGGTGTAGCTTCGAAGTAAAATGCCCTGGTTTCAATCCTACCCTCAAGGTCTAGTTGAGAACTACAATTGTCTCAGTCTCCCCAAGTGGACAAAGCCTTATGCTGCATACCCACCCTCAGCTTTCCTAGTCCTAGAGGGTCTAAAGATAGATAAACAAGTGAAAGACTCCACCTGAATAAAAAAGGAATGAGCTTATTGCAAATGAGGAACAGGATAAGCACTTGACCTCAGGCTCAATGCAAACATCCAGCTCCTTTTCTCAAGGATAAAAAAGTATAGCCTTTGCCCTGGATCCCCAGGAGAGAGAAACCTGGCAAATGACCTATCAGCATGTATCTGGGACTGGTCAACCCACAGAGTAGATTTAATGCAGAGTCTGAGAAGGCAGAGTAACTGGGGTTGCTTATCATCCATTGCAGTAGGTCAGTCTTTGTCCTGGGAAGAAGACTGAGCAGAGTGACTTAGCAGTGATGTGGACCCAACTATGGGGAGGGACCAGTTCTTGATCACTTACAGTCTGATAGGAAAAGGTGGTCTACATAAACAAGGTAAATGGGGAGAGTTCAATGACATAATTTACAAACTAGACAATATTATGCCAAGCGAGATCAACCAGGAGTAGAAAGTCAAGAGTCCTATGTTTTCTCTCATGTGGAAGCTGCAGAGAAAACAGGAAACAAAAGGGACTTCAGATGAATGGAGAGAAAGACCAGCTGAATAGTGGAAGAGGACTGGGGGATGCAGGCGGGCGAGGAAAAAGAAGACGTGATGAAGGAAACAGTTCAAATAAGGCCATGTCCATACATGAAGGAATCTCACTAACACGTATGAGGATGGGGTGGGGGGAGCGGGTTGGGATCCGCAGGGAAACACACCAAGTGCTGTGTGCATGTTTGTATCACTTTGAACCCCTCTGATGTATAACTGCATGCACCAATGAAAGTGTATATTAAAAAAAGATCAGCTGGGGGTAGTGATGCACACCAGAGTTAAAAAACAAAACAGAAAAACAGACAAACAAAAGCCAACTAGGGAGCTCTTACTACTGCTAGGCACAAAGCAGCAGAACTCAGGGGCAGGTCACTCCGTGTGACCTGTGGCCTTGTTCATGGGGCGAAGCCATTGCTAATTTCTGCTCCAGTAGGAATAGACACTGTGATTTTTCTCTCTTCCCAAGCTGGTGCCTCATGTTCACCAAACCTGAAGTGAGAAGGAAAGGGATCCTGTCTAAAGCATTTTTCTAGAAGGTGGGCTCCAGAGGCATCTGGAGAGGCAATGTTGGATCTGAGATTGCTGGCAGTGAACGGCCAGTGCAGGTGCTGATCCTGGAATCAAGGTGGCTTTGATACTTATCAAACAGCAAGGTATACATATCTTGCTGTGTGTGTGTGTGTATGTGTGTGTGTGTGTACACATATACATGTGTATATACTTATGTAATGTATATATGTATTTTTTTCCCTCAAGATTGCTCCATTTGTATGAATGAATTTTATTTTTAGATCTTCTAGGGGCATTTGGAGGCCTCTGGCCCTTGTATCCAAGATAGTGTCTCTCATATTTCAGAAAGAGCACAGTTATAAGCCTTGTAACTAGATTTGTGTGGAATGTGGGTAGACTTTTTTTTTATAATAAATCAAGCTTTTGTTCTAGAAAAACAATTACTGAGGATGATTCCTTTACTCGAAAATTGACAGTTATTAAATTTTTTAGTGTGTTGGTTTTTCCCTCAATCAATAAGTCGGAGTAAAGTAGATAGAATATATTTTAAGATTATGAAGCCAGATGAAGCTCTACTTTCATAAAGTCTTAGTCAGCTGTTTTATCTAACCTTAGGGCACCTTGATTTGCTGCCTGTACTTTGTGTATTGAGAGAACAAGAAAGGTTTGATTTAACCTGAGTGTGTAGAACTAGACACTAACCTCCTGTTGAAAAAGAATGTTCCCTCAAGGGCAACCGATCATGAGAAGGAACTTAAATCTTCTGGTTAAATTATGAATCTTCTTTTCTTTTCTTTTTTTTTTTTTTGTGGTACTGGAAACTGAACTCAGGGGCATTCTACCTCCGAGCTATACCCCCAGCCCTATTTTTTATTCTTTATTTTGAAACAGGGTCTCACTAGGATGGCCTCACTAGGCAGCTGAGGCTGGTCGCGAACCCGGATCCTCCGGTCTCAGCCTCCCGAATGCTGAAATTATGAATTTTCAGTGAGAAAATTTGACCACTTTTTTTCCCAGAATCCCATGTGCTTTTGAGGACAGAGACACCAGGGACTGAAGAGGACAGTTAAGTGAATTAAGTAACAAAGTAGAAATTGCCAGAAAAGATAGACAACAAGACAATGGAAAACGATTTATAGCAAATAAGTATAGTGTAACCAGCGAATGCATTCGACCCTGCCCAAACCACACCTGGAACAGGTGAGACTCTAAGCAGCGGGTGGAGGATGGAGTGACAGGTGGGAAATGCTAACTTGAAGACCTAAGGTTTCATTAAAGTCTGTGATGGCTCTGATTAGCAGGGTAAGATAGGGGCGGGCATATCAGATCTGTGTGACAGTGAGAAGGTTATATCCCCTCCCTGTTTCTATCTATAAAAGGATTCAAAAAGGCAAGAATAGGGAAACATTTTAAGAATCCACCACTCAATTTGCAGCATGGCTGTTAGAGGGATTGCACCTGCTTCGTCTCCTCAATAGAGAAATACAGATATTGCAGGTTCAACCTGCAAGACAGTGTAATTCAGTGTTAATTTTTATGTTTATAGAATGAGGAAGGGCAGCAAATGGCTTCTTGTGAATTTCCTAGGAATAGTTCAGTGGTGTTAGGAATATTACGTCATTTATAGGGTTGACAGGACTGATTGAGACTAAGTGAAATGGTGGAGTTTTTTTGTTTTGTTTTGTTTTGTTTTTATTACCAGCTATACCCCAGGAATGAGCGGTGGGTAAAGTAATGAGTAATATGAATAATGAGACTGGCAGAGAGTAGAGAGAGGGAGATGCTGGGCCGTTAGGAGAGATGTGCTCTCCTACATTTGGAGAAGACAGCAGGAGAGTCCAGTGAGATCCTTGTATGATGAGCCACGAAGCCTGTAGTAGAGACGGTAGGGGTATAAATATCACGGTTGTGCTCCACAGATTGGAAGGCTTTCCTAAGGACACCACTCCTTGACCCTAAGCGTGGTCTTCCGCCCTCAACTCTCTTCTTGCCCCAAGGGGTTGTGTAATGTAAAATTTGGCTGACTCTACTCATCTATTATGTGAGATTTAGCGCACGATGAGATGAATAGTAATTGTATCAGTGAGTCATTTGCTTTTTCATCTAATTCACATTTGGGGGCACATTTTGGAAATCATATGTGATGCTGGACACTGGGGTGTCAGTACAAGGATCCCGGCCTGCGTCCCAGCAGGATCGGGCAACATGCTGGAAAACTACCAGCTAATGGTTCCCACAACTAAATGCCCAAATGCAAGGTCAGTAGCCGAGTGGCAAGAGGCAGCTTACCATCTTCCTTGTGTTATTTGCATCCTAGAATTGGCAAACTTTATGCAGGATTGGAGTGGCTTCTTCTATTTATGAGGACTTTGGGATGTGACATAGGAATCTTTATCTGCATTTGAAATTTACCAATGAGACTCCTGGAAGATAGTTGGTTTAATTATCCAACGCTAAGAACTCTGAGGGGGAAAATAGAGAGGATGGGAGAAATCACAGAATGTTTCCTCACAGGGTTCTTGAAGCAGTAATCCCTAGGCCTCAGGGGCATAGCTCAAGAAACATAGTCTGTTCATCAAGTTTTATTTTCAGAAGCCTGCCATCCTTCTGGATGAAGTCCTCAAGCCTTATCATCCTCTTCAGTGAAATGCTTCCTGGTCACTTCAGGCGCAATCATTTTTTCCTAAATTATTTAAGAACTAATCCCTATATTTCTTTGATCTATTTGAATATCATATCCACTTTCCAGCTAGAAGCCTGAAAAGGTAAAGGTGTGCTGTACCTGTCTACCTTCCCACCACTAGGCAGAGTAAGTTTTTAACAATGATATTTTTAAAGAACTGATTTGTTGAAAGTACACATCTGATATTTTATTTATTTATTGAAAGAGAATTCTAGTACTATTGAGTTGACGTGATGAAGGATGATAATGTAAAAGTGCATTAGCAAACAACTCTAAATAGCCGTCTTCAGTCTTTAGGGCAAGACAGATCAGAAATAGTAGCTGAATTTTAAGATAATAAGTTACCTTTTCCTTAAAGCATGACCATTAGGAGTCCACTCTGTCCTGGTTCGTTTTCCCTTTGACTGATTTTTCATTGTGCTCAGACTCAGGCAGTGACCCTAGATACCCAAGCAATTTGTCACAGAAGGGAGTTTTATTGCTTCTCACCTGGTCAGAGCCAAAATTCCTTGCCAAATGTCAAGGCTGTAAATGCTAATGGATTGTGTAGATGTGCTTTTGGAATTCAAAATTGAAGGGTGCACTGTATTTGTAGAGAAATAGAGAGAATGCAAAGTTCCTAGTCTTCAGCTTTTTCCTAGCATAAAGTAGAGCAGGCTTGTGATGAGTCGGCCCAGGGGACGTGATGGTCTGCCAGGACGAACCTGAGGCAATTCAGGCATCTGTCTTCATTCCTCTAGTGTGGCTGTGACAGGGAACTACTTTTATAATCCCTCAAATGACCTCTTTCTCCTTTCCTCTGGTCCACTGGCTCATGAAATTCCAACCATCACTGTGAAGCAGCCCACTGAATGAAAAACCATTGTTCCCAAACCGTTGTTCCAAAATACACATAACTTAGGAGGGATAGGGAACAGGTTCACGGAGATTAATTCCTTGGATTAACTTGTTGTTGAACAGGAAGAATCAGTGCTGAGGGTATGGGTCACACAGTTATTAAAAAAAAAAAAAAAAAATCCAGCTTGTGTCCTGCCAGGCCCTTCAGGCTGAAGCAGAAGACCACAGCATTTGATGCACACCCGTGGATCTTCTGCCCTGGTTTCTGATGGGATTTCCAAAGCAAAGGTGGTTCTTTCACATCCTTGTCAAAAGGACCTGAACTTCTGCCTTGAACCCACAGCCAAGCCCTCTCCTGTTCCTTCTTGATCTTGACGCCCCAGCTGAGACTCTCAGGTGGTAACTTACTAGTTCTCAGACCCTCCAGGACTAAAGAGATCTATTTCCCTCCTTCTGACCACGGCCACCAAGTCCCACTCCGTTTCCCTCTAATGGGATCAGCGATTCCACTCCTAGATGTGCTCATGGTTTTGCTTTGCTTGCACAGATTTCTGCCTATCCGTTACCAGGAGCCCATCCTCTCAACTCCATTTTTCTTTTGGGAATGCCTCCTTTTACTGCCCTCTCCACTTCTAGAAATTGCATGGGATCTCCCAAATGCTGACTACTTGTCTGAGCTTAGCTTCCTTTAACCCTTGTCAACCTCTCTGGACGCTCTGTTACTCTGGTCTCAGCCCCAGAAACTCATTCCCTGTTCTAGTGCTGCTCCTAGTGGGGCCCACTCCCACTGAAGGTCCCCTGCACCCCTTACAACTTGCAGAATTCCTCCCTAGACATCTCAATTTAACTTTTTATAGCAGAGAGCAACTTAGAGCCAGCCTCTCCTTCCGTTGGGTATGCTCGAGGAAACATAAAAGGTTCATATCTCCTAACTTCTAGGTATTTCTTTCTCTCCCAGCAGAATACCGTAAACTGGCCCAGAATAGTGGAGAAGGTATTTTGGACACTTCAAGAGAAGGCCTAGAATGAACAGCTCTGAATGATTATGGAGGAGAGACGATGTCTGGAGAGGATTTGTCAAAAATGAGAGGTTATATATAAGGGAGTGGTTTCCTCCCACTCTTTCCTCTGTCACCTCACAGAATCCTTCACAAAACGTCCACACTCAGTAGTGCTCTGGGGAAGTGGAGCTATCTGTCAGTGCTGGAGACCTCCTTCTCTGAAGGGCCGTGGGTTGAAAGCAAATGTTGTCTATGAGATCCCCACCAGTCGGGCTACTTTTGTTGTTGTTTTTCAAATCAAAAGAGAGAAAATAGCTTTTCATCTAAGTGTTTTAATTCTCTAGATCATGGGGAAGTGTGATTTTAGCTAAGAAATTACTGATTACACTTCTTATTTCCAGAGATCAAAGCTTGTAACAAAAATAGTAGCAACCAACTAAAGAAAAACAAAAGCCTTGATAAGCCAACCAGTCTTTCGGCTGGATCTTCCTTTGATTTGCTTGACTGAACAATTGTCTTGGTAACAAGTAGACATGACTGAGTTGTTCCGCATACCTTTCATAGCAGTCCTGGAGACCCTGCGGCAGACATCTCCTCCTGGAGCTGGCAGCACGCTCTCACACAGTAAAGGATTTTTAAGTTATGATGTAATTTGGCATTTCAAATTATCATGTCTTTCTTGGAGTGTATGCAAGTGCTAAAGAAATGAGAAATCTGATTTTATCAGAAATTTGGAAAAATTGGGACAGCACACCTTCTAACACTGAACTTTGGATTCATTTCATGAGCATCAGAGCTGCCAAAAAAATTTTTAAAAGTCTGGCTTTTAATTTGTCAATTGCTATTAGGATAAAACTCAAAGGTCTTACAAGGCCTTACAAAGTCAAAGATCTTACAAGGGCTGCTCCTGGTCCTCCCTTACCATGGATGGTTCCATCCATTCATGTCTTTGATCTCTGCATGGCAGCTACAATGTAGTCCTCAACCACAGGCTTGCAGAGCACCTTCATGCCCCAGGGCCTTTGCACATGCTTCTCCCTTTAAATGGATATTTTTACATAGGATTTTCTTCCTCACTTCAATTAGACCTCTCTTCAAAGAGTAATACATCAGAAGGTCTTCCTTCTACTCAAGGTAATATAGCAGTGTTATTGTTTGAATATAGAAAGTGTTATTGTTGAATACCAGAGAAGTACATATGTTAGCAATGCAGTAATGTTCAGAGCTGCTATGATTGGATCTGTCCAATCTGAATGGATTTACTTAGTGGTAACTGTGGGCAAGTGGGGCAGGAAAACATAGGTCAGTGGGGTCTAGTGTTGGGGACTGGATCTGTCCCTGGTTTCTCTCTCTCTCTCTCTCTCTCTCTCTCTCTCTCTCTCTCTCTCTCTCTCTCTCTCTCTCTCTCCCTGCTTTCTGGCTTCCATCAACTGAGCACCTTTCTTCTGCTATGCTCTAAAGCCGGCAAACAATGGACGGAACCTGTGAAAACATAAGCCAAATAAACCTTTCCTCCTCTAAGTTATTTTTGCCAGGTACTGTGATCACAGTGATGAAAGAGTGGAGAACACAATCTCGAGGACCTTCTTCCCCCTCCTCTGCTTTATCTGTCTATAAAACTTACCAGTACCTGGCCTTATATTATCTACTAATTTATTGTCTGTTTTCCTTTTCATGATACGGTTTTGTTGTTATTGTTCAGAATTCTTATTCTCAGCTTCTAAAACTAAAATGCTTTGCACATGTAGGTGCTTGATAAATATTTGAGGATTAAAAGAATGAAGGGTTGACTGACTATAACTCTCTGTAAATAAATCTTTCATTTTTCAAATCGTCTGTTTCCCGGCCCTGCAAAGCAGACATCACTCTCGGTAGGATTTATATTTACCACCATACTCTGTACATGCTGACCTCCTCAGAAAGTGAAATCTCCATTTAGGTTTTGGAAATAGAATAGAATTCCAGCAGTGCCTTGAAAGTACTAGATGGCAGGAACGTTTGTATACAAGTCCACAGAAGAGCATCCCGCAAATAAATGGACCTGGAGTGTACTCAGTTAATATTTCAGAAAAGTAACAAGTAAGTCTCCCTAAAAACCAGATTGGTTCATCTCTTGTAAATAATATAAAATACACAGGAACTTGTGAATCCAGCTTCTTAAGCTTTATTCATAATATATTTTTATAATAACTTTATTGAGATATAATTCACATATCATAAAACTGACTTTCTGAAAGCATAACACACAGTCATCTTTAGTATAATCAGAGTTGTACCATCATGTTCACAATCTCTCCTTTGAATATTTTCATCACTCCAAAAAGAAACCCAATTTTCATTAGCAATTATTCCTCATCTCTCCTGAAAACCATTTACTCTCTGTCTGTATGGATTTGCTTACTTTGGACATTATATATAAATATAATTGGATTTATGACTTTCTTCTTTCACTAAATATAAAGTTTTCAAGGTTTAACCATACCGTGGGACCCATCAGTATTCATTCCTTTTTTGCCAGTGAATAATATTCCATTGTACAGGTCGTCCATATTTTGTTTTTCCATTTGTCAGTTGCCAGGAGTTTAGGTTGGTTCTATCTTTCGGACACTGAATAATGTTGCTACAAACATTCATGTACAAATTAGACTGGACATATGTTTTTAACTATCTTCGGTACATGATAAGAGAGATTTCTGGGTCACATAAGTATCTAAGTTTAACATTTTGAGAAATTACCAGACTCTTTTCTACAGTAGCAATAGCATATTGCATTTTGACAGCAATGTATAAGGGGTTCCAATTTCTCTACATCCCTGCCAAAACCTGAGAGTTTCTGTCTTCTGGATTCTAACCACCCTAGTGGGTGTGAAGTAGTATCTCGTTGTGGTTTTAATTTGAATTTATGTCTCTAATAATTAATGATGAACATCTTTTCACATGTCTATGGGTCATTTTTATATCTTCTTTGGAGAAATATCTATCCAAATCTTTTGCTTTTTTTTTTTAACAATTGAGTTATTTGATCATTGGTTTGAAAGTGTATACATTCTGAATACAAGTCTCTTATCAGATGTATGACTTGCAAATATTTTCACACATTCTGTGGGCTGTGTTTTCACTCTTAACGGTAACTTTTAAATTTCAAAAGTTTTAAATTTTGATGATGCTCAAAGTCTCTGGTCTTATTGCCACCTATAGTTTTGGCCTCATACCTATGAAACCATTGACTAATCCGAGATCACAAAGGTCTACTTTTATATTTTTCTTCTAATAGTTTTATACTCTTAGCACTTATATTTAAGTCATCATCTATTGAATCGAGTTTTGTGTATGTTGTGAGGCGAAGTCCAAATTCATTATTGTTCATGTGATTATGCAGTTATCCTAGAATCTTTACTTGAAGAGGCTATTATCTCATCCGTAAATGGTCTTGACATCTTGCAAAGACTAGCTGACCATAGAAATAAGGTGCCAGAGGATTCAGTGTCTTGCAGGGGCCCACTTTGGTTCACAGATATCTGTCTTCTCTCTTCCTCCTCACATGTAGAGGGGACAGAGAAGGCCTGTGAGGTCTTTTTCATAGAGACTGCAGTGGTTTGGATAGGAGGTATGTACCAAAGAATTGTGAACTGAAGGCGTGGTCCCCATGCAGCCATGTGCAGAGGTGGGGGTTTGCAGAAGTGATTGCATCATGAGGACGCTGACCTTATCCGGGATTCTGACTCCACTGAGGGATTCAGAATTTGATGGCATGGTTGGGAGGTGGTAGAAAGGGAGGAGATGGGGCCCAGTTAGAGAAGGCGGTCTTGCTTGCTTGCTCCCTCTGCCATGCTTTTCCTTGACGATGTTTCTCCTCACCTCAGTCCCAGAGAAATGAAGCCAGTTCACCTGGCACTGAAGCCCCTGAAACTGTGAGCCAAAAATAATTCTTCCCTTCTCTAAGTAGACTTTCCCTGGCATTTCACAGGCCCTAATTCCACTCATGATGGCTCTGTCTTCTTAAACCAATCACCTCTCATCTTCCATCTCATACCACAGTGGGTGTTTGTTAGGATTTCAACACAGGGATTTGTGGAGAGGTAAAGAGGACGGTGAGACAGACATTCGGTTCGTGCCATGCACGGGTATTTCTTTCTTTTTTTTTTTTTTTTTGCGGTACTGGGGATTGAACTCAGGGGCGTTCTACCTTCGAGCTACACCCCCAGCCCTATTTTTTATTCTTTATTTTGAAACCGAGTCTCACTAAGTTTCGGAATGCCTCACTAGGTAGCTGAGGCTGGCCGCGAACCCGGATCCTCTGGTCTCAGCTGTGCACGGGTATTTCTGACCAGGCAAATAGTGACACTTACTGCAGATGGGGTTTGGCCACTGTGAATAATGTTCGCCATTATTCAGAAATGATTCTTACCTGGTTGTCATGATTGTGAGGTTTTTAGTTTTGAGACTATTTCAGAACTGGAAGAAGCGGACAGGAAAGAGGCAAGTTAAATGTCCTCTTTTTACCATGATTAAGTCATTCTTCCTGAATAAATACTCCTTATAATCCTTAGATTATTACCAACCTTTCAGTAATTTCCAGAGCTCGGAGAAAATTTGTTTTGACTTTTGTGTTTCCAGCATTCTCCTTACATTTATAGAGGAGCAGGTTTTCAAAGGCCTTTGCTGTAACATTTCTTAATCTATATTTTAATACACAGTTACTTGCGTAAGTAGCTAGGCCCGGAACTCAAACTCTGTAAAGTGGCTGGGTGTTTGCGTTGGGCCACACTTATTGCCTTAATTTCCCTAACGAGCTGTGGTAATGGGAGGCCTTGGGGCTCAGTCACTGATAGGAAAGGCAGCCAAGCATTCCTGTGTACACCTCACCCACGCAGAAAATCAAGAAAATGGCCCTCTGGGAGGAAGAGAGAGAGGGAGAAGAGCAAGAGCTCTGGCTCCCAGGCTCAACTCCTAAAGTCCAGGGAAGCTAATGCCTCCTCAGGTTTTGAGGTGACCTTGTCGTGGGTCAGCACGATATGTCTTGTGGGTCCTTGGCCTCCGTGGTGAAAAGAATTTCAACACTGGCCAGTCAGGGACAAAGGCAGGAGTTTTATTTAGGAAAGTGGGGAACTTGAGGGAGAAGGCAGGCAAGGGGAGATGGTCTGCGCCAAGAGGGTCTTTGCAGCCTTTTCCATTCTTATATAGAACTCCCAAGAAGGAGTGGGCACAGCGAGGTCTGGACCTCCTCTTCCTCGGGTTTCAACAATGGGTGGTGGCTGGGTGAGGTCTGACCTTGTCCTCAGGGATGTCAGGAGTTTCAGGTGCGCAAGGGGCCATTGAAATTAAGAGTGGGGGCTTATTGAAGCTCTCACCTCAAACCAGACACACTCCATAGGGTGAAGTTAGAGATTATGAACTCTCCAGATCTTAAAACTCTATTCTTCCTTTTCCTTCCCAATCTGTCTCCTTTCCGCCTAAATTTTTAATCCTTCTTTTCTACCTCATCAACCTTGGCCGTAGAGCAGAGGTCACAGAGTGAGTGTGAGAGGCAGCAGGATTTCTTCTGTGACCAGCAGAAGAACCAAAGCCATAGCACCGTGAGAGGAGGAAGCGGAGGCAGCACAAAGGGAGGGAAGGCCCCGTTAACAGTTATACACAGAGGAGGTGTGCGGCCAAAGCGGGAGGGAAGCCTCTCCAGCCTAGGGACTGGGGGATCCCAGGGCGCGGCTTACTAGAGCAGAGGGGGAGACAGGAGGCCCATCAGAAACCACATGCGCCTGAGTGCAGAAGGCGTCCCACCAGGCAGAAGCGAGGCTAGGGGCTCCTGGATGGGTTTCTACCTTTCCTCCTCCCTGCGTATTTAGTGGGGGAGGTTGAGAAGCTGTTGATGGAACTGGGCTCTCTTGGCCAGCACAGCCTATGTACTGTATTCTCTTTTATTTGTGCCTCACTTGGGACTTATAAAGATAGACAACCAGCTCCGTAGGGTCTGTTCTTTACGCCCTCCTTGGCAGACCCTGGCCAATATTTTCCTTCCTTCCTCCTTTCCTTCTTCCTCCTTTCCTTCCTTCCTCCCTCCTTTCCTTCCTTCCTTCCTTCCTTCCTTCCTTCCTTCCTTCCTTCCTTCCTTCCTTCCTTCCTTCCTTCCTTCCTTCCTTCCTTCCTTCCTTCCTTCCTTCCATACTTGGCACAGAACCCAGGGACACTCTACCTCTGAGCTACACCCACAGCTCTTTTAATCTATTTATTAATTGCTTATTTTGAAACAGGATCTCCAAGTTGCTGAGGCTGACCTTGAACCTGTAATCCTCCTGTCTCAGCCTCCCAAGTACTGGGATTACAGGCGTACACCTCCACGCTCTGTTCCCCTGTTCTCACTTGTGCACTGAAGTTGCACAGTGGACCTTGATGCTGCAGGCACCGAATGGCAGCCCTCCACCTTCCTACAGGTCTGTGAATTGCTACAGTTCAAGCTGCAGCTCTGTTTGACCTCAGCTGAGCAGGTGGTGCCGGTTCCTGTTCAGGATGGCTCCTGGGCTTTGTCATCCACCGTGCACTATGTCTCTACCAGGGATGGCATCCCCAGATTAGCTCTGCTCCTCTGCCTGTGCCTGCGGAGATTATTCCCCTGTGGCTTCGAGGTCAGGACTGGGCAGTTACATCAGCATCTTCCCACTCCACTCTTGCCTCCCCCGGGCACGCACCTGACTCACTAGCTGCATATAGTCCATTCAAAAGATTCCTCTCACAGAGGGACATCCGGATCTTCTCTTTTCCCACTTAGCTCACAGAGAGAAGCCTCATCTTCCAGTGCCAATCCAAGACCAGATCCCACAAATCCCGAGGCACATTCCCTCTCCTGGCAAGGCTCAGCAGAGCATCTTTCCAACCAAAGCTGGCTCCTTTCCAGAATTTTCTATTAGCCACTGGGGGGGGGGGGGCTTATTCAGACAGTTGCAATAGGCTTGTAAGAGCTAGATAAGCTGACCACAATATATGCTCTATTTCTAAGCAAAGCCTGTTGCTCTCTCACTGTACTCCAACACCTGGTAAACGGATAATTATCAATTACTTGTTAAATGGAGAAACAAGTGAGACCTCCATATCCAAGTAGAAAGGAGTTGGGAGAGCTGGCAGAGCTGGGGTGATACCTTAGGTGGCAGGGGGGATTCCGTAGGGCGCTGGGGAGCAAGGGTGCTGTGTACACTAGCTGAGGCGGCAGCTCTGAGGCGCCCCAGTGCCTAGCGTGGGGGTGAGTGAACACAGCCTTCCCTGCCAGCTGCGGAAGGCAGCCAGGAGAGCCAGCCGGAACTTTTGAAAATGGATATAAGAAGCCCAGGCCATTTCCTGCAGTGATTAGCTCCTACTCAAGCAGCACCAGGCTCCCTTCGCAGTCCTCTCAGTGAGAAAATCAGAACCGCCGTGTCCTGCTGGAGTGAAAGCTTGCTTAGAGAGCAGGTGGGGAGTGAGTCGACACAGTCAGCGTGAAGGACGCTCTGAGAACCCTGCTAGGTGGGGAGCTCTTTCTCCTGGCCCTCCCAGACAGTGGACACAGGAAGCACAGCATTGCTGGAGGTAGAGGGCGCCTGCCGGACACGTTCTGGACACCCTGGAGGTGGCTGCCATGCTGAGGACTCTGGAGGGAGGTAGGGGTGGCAGGGACATGGGGTCGCCCAACATTGGATATTACCCAGCCATGGGTGATTCCAATGTCTTGTCGTAGCCCACATGTCTTCTGGACAATGTGCGAATCCACCTCCCTACCTCCTGGGTGACAGTCAGTCCCAGGCACAGCCCCAGTCCTGAGGAAGGCATATGTGACCCTCAGTTCCCCAGAAAAAGCAGTGTCCCTTTGTAAGGTCATGAGGGATTCAACTCTCACACCAATCTACACTCCTCATGCGCCAAAAAGCAAGAATAAGCCTAAATCAATTGGGGGGAGGGGACCCTGAACCAGAGTTGCTTACCTAGAAAGCTCTGGAGAGGTCACCCAAGTCTTTGGAAGAAAGCAGTGAGAGGAACGGTTCAAGTTCTTAGCTCAAGTGCTTTCCAACCCTTTGAAATGACCCAGGAAGGTTTGGCTAGCTCTACTTTTAATACTTTGATCATAAGCTGATTTTTCTGGTATCTTCCAAATATATAATCAGTGTGATGAATGAGTTCTTTCAGGCTCCATCTGCAAAGCTTTCTGCAATGTCCACGTGTACCCACCCAGGAAGGACAGCGTGTTTACTGTGGTCATGGCAGCTCACCATGTTCGTCATTTCCAGAAACTCTTCCTGGCAGGTGAAACTACCTGACGTGCAAGCTAATCAAGTCCACAGCAAAGAGCTGACTGACGAAAATTCAGCGAACAAAGAAACAGACACGCAAAGCAAAACAAGGGTGAATAATTTAAATCATTTTACTGGTCTGCACCTATTCTCTTCATGGTAATACAAGTCTCCTAGTAGGAAAATAATGGTCTATCAAGGAAAGTCTAGAAATCTTAGGAAGCTTTATTTTCTACAAGTGTACTTACTTGGGAACAGGGTAAAGAGTTGGTTGAGGATTATTTAGGCTAGTGTGTAAATAATTAAAAGCAATCACTGTTCATTATGAGTATGAGTTATAAAGGGGGGAAAGCATATGTTATAAAATTACATTTTGAATAGCCTGTAAATTAAGCAAAATCAATGTCAGTTATTTTCCTGACATTTAGAAATATTATGATTGCAAAATGAGAATTCTTATTTTATTAAAATTGTGTGCTTTCTTATTGCTGTTTGAATAGGCAATGTGTATGTTTGAAATGTATCATGTCTCCAGGCATGGTGGCACATGCCTATAATCCGAGTACTTGGGAGGCTGAGACGGGAGGCTGAGACAGGAGGACTGCAGGTTCCCAATCAGCCTCAGCAACCTTGTGAGGCCCTATGCAATTTAGTGAGACCCTGTTTCAAAATTAAAAAAAAAAAATAGAGTTGGAGGTATAGCTCTGGGTTCAATCTTCAGTAAAACACACACACACACACACACACACACACACACACACACACACACACACAATGTACCATGTTGCTGGCTGGGTGTGGTGGCACATGCCTATAATCCCACTATTTGGGAGACTGAGACAGGAGGATCTCAGGTTCAATGCCAGGCTCAGCAACTTAGTGAGGCCCTCAGCAACTTAGTGAGACCTTGTTTCAAAGTAAAAAATAAAATAGAGTTGGAGGTGTAAGTAGAGGCAAAACACCCCTGACTTCAGTCCCCAGTGGCACACAGAGAAAAACTACAAGTCCATAAAGATATAAGATGATAAATGAGTCTCTTTCTTTCTTCATCTTTTACCTTCCAGGGCACAGATACCAAAGCAGCACCGTTTCGTGCATTTCTAAATGCATAAATACAAAGAGGTGGCAGAACATGGCTTGAATCAAGTGTTGAAGTCAGTATACCCTAGGGTAAGCAAGAAAGCTAAGAGGTGTTGATTTGAAAACAGAGTGCTTGAAATTGGGATTTCTTACTGATTATTACTTTAACACTATAAGACAGGCATTATACTAAGCCTTTCCATTTTAGTCCATTCTCCTAATATCCCTAAAAAATATTTCCATTTCAATACTAAGAAAATACAAGCTTAGAAAAGTTTTCTAACTTGTTCCCATTCATGTATCCAAGGTAGATGTGAAACAGCAATTTTAGGCAAAATTTAAAAAAAAAATTAAAAAGCACTTAATGAACTTAATGGTGAGAAAATACCTCCCCAATCATCCTTAAAGCAACTGAGTATTTCTTTAAACAATAGAGTCATGAAAATTTTTAAATGTAATGTTTTTAAAACCCATCTGCAAATCCATTGGCATTCCTACCCATGCAGGGATGGAATTTCATCTTCTCCTCCTCTGAACTTGGATGGGTCTTTGTGACCTTATAAACATGACGTGGTGAAAGTAACATGGTGTGACTTCCAAGACTGAGCTAGAAAAGCCACACAACATCTGCCAGTTTCTCATCGAGAGCCCTAGCTGTCCCCCCCCCCCCCCCAGCCACGGTATCAGGCATGTCAGTGGAAGCATCGAGATGCCCTTTGCATCAGCCAAGGTCGAACTATATCTATGTGAGGCCGTGCGAATAGCAATAATGATAATCAATCAATTTTTATTGCTTTATTCACTGTTTGGGGGCAGTTTGTTATATAGTACTACGTAGTGGAATAATGAACAACTCTGGCAATTTAATATACAGAGATAGAATGAGGTCTTGAATCAAATGGTATTTATCTGCCCCAGGTTTTGTTTTATCCACACAGATCTTTGCTAGAGACAGAATAACAATAATTTAATATGCTTTTTAGAAACAAAAATGTTCAGATTTCTATAATTTGCTACTAACACCATTTGCTTCTGATTCTTTGCCTCTGCAGGTTGCATCTGAGTTAATCCCCTCGGCTATGATTGATTTAGCGCTGTGGCTTCTCAGTTTGAATTGCTTGGCTGCTACACTCTCGGTGATGACTGTCACCATAGGCTGCAACCAATATTGTCCAGAAAGATCACTTCTGCATCAACAGCCATCTATTTCTTATCAAAGAGCTCAGGCTGGCGAAGGGCTGTGTCCGCACAGAATGGTGAGCAGCACCGTAGGCGACTGTATGCCTAATATTCTTAATATTAGCCTGCTTTAAAAATTCATTAGTTTCACTCAGATCTCGGAAAGATATTGTGCAACAAGATTTTACAGTTTGGCACAGAATTCTGGGTCTGATATCTTGGAATTTCAACTTTTTCTTATTCTCTCCTTTCTGACTACATTCATTAATTTAGTCCCCATCTTGACTCAAAGTATGAGCTCCTTGTCTTTGGACCACATCTTCCTTCCATTATATATTCTCACATCGTTTTTTTTTTTTTTTTTTTTAATGTGGGCTTAATAGATCACTATTGATGGAATGAGGTGGTTTTGAGCTACATTGTGAATGATAGAGATGATTAAATAGGCAGTGATAGAGACAAAGGGTAGGTGTGAGTTTTTAGAGTAGGTTTTGGTATTTTAGAGTTCTGTGTTTGTGTACCATTTTGTACTTAACACTTCCCTTCCTCAGCATAGTTAAGGGCTTCCATGTCACAGAATACATTCAAGTTGAGCACTGGAACCCCATGGTATTAACTGTTGCACTGATTAAGAACATCATTCCATGCAAAAAACACCAGTTTGGTTCTTTTCTTTTCTTTTCTTTTCTTTTTTTTGTGGTACTGGGGATTGAACCCAGGGCATTCTACCTCCGAGCTATGCCCCCAGTCCTATTTTTTATTCTTTATTTTGAAACAGGGTCTCACTAAGTTGCGGAGAGCCTAAGAAGCTATTTTTCCCCCATCATACAAGAAGGTACAGGCATGTCCCTGGAACCCAAAAATCTAAACGGGCTTTGAAGAAAGACTGGAACGTGGCATTGGGATGTCTCTCTGTCCCTTGTTTTTGTTCATTTTTGTGAATCTGCTTTCCTTCCTCATGTTTAGTTCTCTCTTTTCCACATATCGCAGCAAATGTGACTATCTGCAGCCTTAGAGTTTCAGTAGTATCTTCATGAAAATATTCCCCAGGGCTGCATGAGGCCATTACATTTCTGCAGTAGTAGCTATGGCTGAAATTTTCATCAATAGCTCTTTGACCACAGGAAAGAACCTTAAAGGACTCACAGGCATATGGGGGAAGCTCATGCTCATGGTTTTCCTACACAATGACCATTATTGGAGTCAGGTGATAACTGGGGAAACAGAATCTAGGGCTTTGGAGACCCCAGATCCAAGAGTGGGACTTACCTGTATGCTCAGCTCCATCCTTTGCACAAAGAGGACCAGGCAGGGTTAAGCCTTAGCACCCAAGGGAAACCTAACTGAGCTTCAGTAAATGGCTACCAAGAAGTCAATCTTTCCTTCCTCTCTGCCTCTCTATCTCTCTCACACACGGGATGCTCCCAGTAGAAGATGCTGAAGAAGCGTGGAGGTCCGACCTTTATGTACACACTTCTAATGTAAGCCTTATCCTCCTGTGTGACCTGCCCATCTCAACGAATTCCTCGGTTCTCCAGTGTGTGCACAGCGGTCAGCAGCTCACTGTTGGTATTAAGAACATGTTTGCATGTGGTGAGAAGAGGGTAGATTGGAGAGAAGTAGACTTCAATAGACAAGTCAAAAGGAATCACTCAAAGGCACACTTTAAAAATGCCTCCATAATACAAATGGATGGGGAGTTCACAGTTAAGTGGGTGTCATTGCTACAACACATTTCTGAGCTTTGAATAAACATATGGTCAATATTAAAGTCAATGAATGCCAAAAAAGAGATATCAGTATGCCCTGTTAATAACCCATTTATTTTATGAATTACTTATGCATTCAACAGGATATGATTGGGGAAGTATTTTAGAGTTTTGTGTTTGTGACTTTCATGCAAGTCTACATATAGAATACCCAATAAATAAAAACACCATAGAAGCATTCTTTGCAGTGGCTCCAGCCCCTTCACACACACACACACACACACACACACACACACACACACACACAGAGGATCAAACCCAGGGACATTCTATTTATGAGTTACAACCCTAGCCTTTTTTATTTTGAAACAGAGCCTTACTAAGTTACAGAAGGTCTCAGTAAATTGCTGAGACTGGCTTCGAACCTGTAATCTTCCTGTGTCAGCCTCCCAAGCACTGGGATTACAGTCGTGCACCTCTGTGCCCAACTCTAACTCAACCATTTTGGTGATGGACTAATCCCTAATGGCAGTGCTCCCCTCCAAGCTACTCATCAGCAACAAAGCACAGATCTCTGAAGCTGGCAATTGCTCAGAAGCAAGGTGACAGTTTCCTGATCAATACTCCTTTCTAAGCATCATTTACCATCCAAGACAGTACAGATGCCGTTTTATCTGTTCCACCTAACACTCAGTCTGTTACCTAGAGTCTGGATGCATCCTGCTATCCTGTGCCTTATGAAGACCTGTAATGAGGCCTCAGAATGCAAGGAGAAAGAAAAGGAGGAGGAGAAGGAAAAGGAAGAGGAGGAGGAGAAGGAAAAGGAAGAGGAGGAGGAGAAGGAGGAGGAGGAGGAGGAGGAGGAGGAGGAGGAGGAGGAGGAGGAGGAGGAGGAGGAGGAGGAGGAGGAGGAGGAGGAGGAGGAGGAGGAGGAGGAGGAGGAGGAGGAGGAGGAGGAGGAGGAGGAGGAGGAGGAGGGGGAGGAGGAGGAGGAGGAGGAGGAGGAGGAGGAGGAGGAGGAGGAGGAGGAGGAGGAGGAGTAGGAG
>PVLC010014515.1:0-39151 GCA_004027655.1 Graphiurus murinus | reverse complement strand
AGGCTGGCCAGGAACCCGGATCCTCCGGTCTCAGCCTCCCGAATGCTGGGATTACAAGGTGCTCCACCACGCCCGGCTGTACATTTTGTTTTCACAATACTCAAGTGAAGCCGGGCGTGGTGGCACACGCTTGTAATCCCAGCATTCAGGAGGCTGAGACTGGAGGATCCAGGTTCGCGGCCAGCCTCAGCTACCTAGTGAGGCACTCCGCAACTTAGTGAGACCCTGTTTCAAAATAAAGAATAAAAAATAGGGCTGGGGGTGTAGCTCGGAGGTAGAATGCCCCTGAGTTCAATACCCAGTACCGCAAAAAAAAAAAAAAAAATAATAATAATAATACTCAAGGGACCCAGATTTCTTTTTCATGTCTTTTGTCCATTTTTCTATTAGGCTTTAGGTCTTTTTCTTATTTTTGGAAACCTTTCCAAATTAAGGAAATTAGTTCTTTTTTATTGTGTGTTATAAATATTTCTCCAAGTTTTTGTTGTTGGATCACTTATGGCATTTGTTGAAAGATAGAAAATTTTTATTTTTATATAGCCAAATACGTGTGTGCGTCTGTGTGTGTATGTGAACTACTGGGGATTGGACCCAGGGGCTCACACATGCTAGGCAAATGCTCTTTGTCACTAAGGTACAGTCCCAGCCCCATCAATTTTTTCTTTTATGCCTTAAGGGTTTTATGTTAGAGTAAAAGGTTGACCATTCTCTGAAATTAAAAAGAAAAATTCATGTTTTCTCTGAATATATTTTTGGTTTTGCTTCTTATTTTTAAATAGGGTTACTTGTGTTAATATAAAACGCATCTCAAACGTTTATATCAAAATACTACTTTTGATTTTCTTTTTTTTCTGGATGTTGTCTTTATTTGATTTGATTTTTTATTGGTGCATTGCCATCATCTTTGTGAGGTACAAGCTGGTATAGAGGCATACGGGCAGACACCTCCCATTTAACCCTTCCCTGATTCCCACCCCTCCCCATGTTCATTTTAGTAATTGATATGTTTGTGAAAGTACATCATGTGCTTGAGGGTGTCTCCCCCCCCCCAATCACCTTCAGTTTGCTTATCTAAGGTTTCTACTTCGTCTAGAGTCCCTCTTATGACCCACTTTCTCCCTAGTGTCCACATATTAGGGAGACCATCCAATTTTTTACTTTTTGTGGCTGACTCATCTCACTTAGCATAATATTTTCCATTTCTCTGCAAATGACACGATTTTGTTCTTCTTTATGGCTGAGTAAATTCCATTATGTATATATCCCATAGTTTTGTAATCCATTCATCTGTCGATGGACATCTTGGCTGGTTCCACAGTTTGGCAGTTGTGAATTGTGCAGCTATAAACATAGATACACATGCATTGGTCTGATAGTTTGGTTTCTATTCTTTTGGGTAGATACCCAGAAGTGGTATTGCTGGATCATATGGTAGGTTCATTCCCATTCGTCTGAGGATCCTCCACATTGTTTTCCAAAGTGGTTGCGCTAATCTGCAATCCCACCAGCAATGTATTAACCTTCCCACTTCTTCACACCCTCGCCAGCAGTTGTTGTGTTTTTGATGATTGCCATTCTAATTGGGATTAGATGGAATCTCAGGGTAGTTTTAATTTGCATCTCTGATTGCTAATGATGTTGAACATTTCCTCATACATTTATTGGCCATTTGTATTTCTTTTGTGAAGTATCTATTTAGATCCTTTGCCCATTTTTTGATTGGGTTATTTGTTTTCTTAGCTGTGAGTTTCTTGAGTTCTCTGTATATCCTAGATATTAGTCCTCTATCAGAAGAGTAGCTGGCAAAAATTTTCTCCCACTCTGTGGGCTCTCTGTTGAGGTTCTTGATAGTTTCCTTTGCTGCACAGAAGCTCTTCAGTTTAATACAATCCCATGCATTGATTTTCCTTTGAGTTGCTTGTGCCTTTGGGGTCTTGTTGAGAAAGTTTTTACCTGTGCCTATGTGTTGAGATGTTGGGCCTATGCCCTCTTCAAGTAACTGCAAGTTCTTTGGCCTGACTTCCAGATCTTTGATCCATCTTGAATTGACTCTTGTGTAGGGTGAGAAAGGGGGGTTTGTTTCCATTTTTCTGTATATGGTTAACCAGTTTTGCCAACGCCATTTGTTGAGGAGACTATCTTTTTCCAGTGTATGTTTTTGCCTCCTTTGTTAAAGATCAATTGACTGTGTGTGGGTTTGTTTCTGAGTCTTCTATTCTGCTCCATTGGTCTGTGTGTCTGTTTTTGTGCCAATACCATACTGTTTTTATTACTGTGGCTTTGTAATATGGTTTGAAGTCAGGCATTGTGATACCTCCAGCATGGTTCTTGTTGCTGAGAACTACTTTGGCTATTCTGGACTTTTTGTTGTTTCAAATGAACTTAACGACTGATTTTGCTATGTCTGTGACGAGTGACCTTGGCAATTTAATGGTATCACATTGAATCTGTAGATTAATTTTGGGAGAATAGCCATTTTGATGATATTTATTCTGCCTGTCCAAGAGCATGGAAGATCTTTCCATCTTCTAAGGTCTTCTTCAATTTGTTTTTTCAACTTTTTATAGTTTTCCTTGTAAAGGTCTTTTACCTCCTTGGTTAAGTTTATCCCTAAGTATTTTATTTTTGGGGGTGCTATTGTGAGTAGAATTGTTTTCTGGATTTCTTTTTTAGTGGATTTATGGTTGGCATATAGGAAAGCTTCTGATTTTTTAAGAATAATTTTGTATCCAGACACTTTGCTGAATTTGTTGATCAGTTCTGTAAGCCTTTTGGTTGGGTTTGTTGGGTCTTCTAAGTATAGTATCATGTCATCTGCAAAAAGGGATAGTTTTAGTTCTTCTTTTCCTATTTGTATGTCTTTGATTTCCTGCTCTTGCCTTATTGCTCTGGCTAGAGTCTCAAGTACTATATTGAACAGAAGTGGTGATAATGGACATCTTTGTTTTGTTCCTGTTTTTAGTGGGAGCTCCTGCAGTTTTTCTCCATATAATATGATGTTGGTTGTGGGCCTATTGTATATTGCCTTTATGATGCTGAGATATGTTCCTTCTATTCTGATTCTCTGCAGTGCTTTTAGTGTGAATGGGTGTTGGATTTTATCAAATGCTTTTTAACGTCTGTTGAAATGATCATGTGATTTTTGTCTTTGATTCTGTCTATGTGGTGAAATTGTTTTTTGTATGTTGAACCGGTCTTGCATCCCTGGGATAAACCTGACTTGGTCATGGTATATAATTTTCTTGATGTGGTTTTGAATGTGCATTGCTAGTATTTTGTTTAGCAGTTTTACATCTAAGTTCATCAGTG
Source organism: Graphiurus murinus (assembly GCA_004027655.1). NCBI lineage: Eukaryota > Metazoa > Chordata > Mammalia > Rodentia > Gliridae > Graphiurus > Graphiurus murinus. The sequence goes on along the minus strand of PVLC010014515.1, from coordinate 35,842 downwards.
ATATAAGCCTATAGTTTTCTTTTCTTGAGCTGTCTTTACTTGGCTTTGATACTAATGTGATGTTGGCTTCATAGAATGTGTTTGGGAGAGTCCTGCTTCTTTCTGTTTTGTGGACTTTTGGTTTCCGTGTGTGTGTGTGTGTGTGTGTGTGTGTGTGTGTGTGTGTGTGTGTGAGAGAGAGAGAGAGAGAGAGAGAGAGAGAGAGACTGGGGGGTTGAACAACCCGGGGCATTTTACCTCTAAGCTACACCCCTGGCCCTTTTATATTTTTATTTTGAAACAAGGTCTCACTAGATTGATGAGAGTCTCACTGCTTCCTGAGGCTGTCCTTAAACTATTGATCCTCCTTTCTCAGCCTCCCAAGTACTGAGATTACAAGTGTGCATCACCGTGCCTGGCTTTACTACTTTCGGTTTTCTCACAATGCCTTTGGTATTTAGTTGTATGGTGACCTATGTGACATAGACTAATGGTCAAATCATACCTGTGCTCCCCGACTGCTGTGTGAGATGGACAGATAAACGTATCTGAAGTCTCTTTCCTCATATGTAAAGTGAAGATAGTTGTGTACCTCCAGGGTAGTTATGAGAGTAGGAAGATAACTATATATTAACTATATTCTTAGATCAAGTAGTCTTAGTTTATACTTCAGCCTACTATTTCTCTTGCCAGTGTCTATTCCCAATGTCACAGAGATGGGAAAAGCAAATTGGGAAGTGGAATGAGTTGATGATAAAAACACATTCCAGCTGGACATGGCGGTGAATGCCTGTAATCCCAGTACTTACGAGACTGCACAGGAGCATCTCAGGTTTGAAGCCAGCCTCAGCAACATAGCGAGGCTCCTAGTAACTTATGAGACCTGTTTCCAAATAAAAAAATAAAATAGGACTGGGGGTATAGCTCAGGGTAGAATACCCATGTGTACCATCTCCAGCACCACAAAAACAAAACAAGCAATATTCCAAATTATCTCATAAAATATGGTGCTAAGTGACACTTTGGTATTAACAAATTTCAGACATAACTTTGCCCATTGCATTATTTATGATCAATTAGTAGCATTTGCTTTCCAAAGAGGAGGCAACAAGGAAGCTACCACATGGCAAGTGGAAAATTATTTTTAATACTTGTTTCTTAAGGAGAGTTTAGAAAACACCTCTTCTCCTTCTGCCCTGTCCCCATTATGCAGTCTGGTGCTGTCCAGATTGCTATGGGCCTTCTCTCGAAATGAGCGCTGTATCTCTCGGTTAATTTTCTGCCAGAATCACTTCAGGCCGATGACTTGGTGTTTGTGTATCCACTCAGCTCGAGGCCAGGGGTGTCCACCGCTTTCCACCTCGCTCATTAAGCAGCTGTCAGCAGGTTTGCAGAGCAGCTCCCTTGCTCTGCATTAATTGTGGGGCCACAGAGCCAGGTAGGCATCCCAGCAGAGAAACAGGCCCGCCATTGGTTGGCTAGGTTTGTCAGTGTGCTGTACTTACATGTATATAAAAGATATGAAAGGAGTTGAATCTTTAAAATTCCGTTTCTTGGTCAACCTTTCCCTTCCTTCTTTCAGAAACCTCCGGCCAGTAAAACTAAGCAGTTCTGACAAAGCAAATATTGAGGAGTTTTGGGTAAGGGCACTCATTAAAGTTGTATATAGCACCCTGCTGAGCTTTACAATTGGTTTTGAAATGAAAATCTGTTAGATTAGAGCAAACATTATCCTAGCTGTGGTGATAAGTAATGTGGAGAAGATTAATGATTTGTCTGTGAGCCATTGTGGGGGAAGTCTTCTACTGTGCCCCATTTTAAAAGGGTGAGATGAGCCGGGTGTCGAGAAGAAGGGAGGAGACTGCTCAGAGCTGTCTGCTTATCTTATCTTCTTTTTTTGTGGTACTGGGGATTGAACTCAGGGACATTCTACCTCTGAGCTATACCTTCATTCCTATTTTTATTCTTTATTTTGAAACAGGGCCTTACTAAGTAGCTGGGACTGGCCAGGAACCTGGATCCTCCAGTCTCAGCCTCCCAAGTACTGGGATTACAAGCATGCGCCAAGTGGGCCGGGCGTGATGGTGCATCCTTGTAATCCCAGCATTTAGGAGGTTGAGACTGGGGGATCCGGTTCATGGCCAGCCTCAGCTGCTTAGTGAGGCCCTCCAAAACTTAATGAGACCCTGTTTCAAAATAAAGAATAAAAAAAATAGGGCTGAGGCTGTAGCTCAGAGGTAGAATGCCCCCAGGTTCCATCCCCAGTACTGTGGGGGGGGGAGGGGAAGGGGAGAGGAAGCTTTAAATTTTGATTGTCTCCCCCTCCACCCCCCAACCAGAATTTTTCACTGACTAGGGGAAAGTATGGTAGACTTAGTAGGAGGAAGGTTAGGAAAAAACACCTGTTTCTACAGCATACGCATAAAAGGTTCTCACTTCTGTTTTCTTATCCATGGTGTAGTTCTCTTTTATTTAATTTTTTTGGGGGGTACTGGAGATTGAACCCAGGGGCATTCTACCTCCGAGCTATACCCCCAGCCCTATTTTTTTATTCTTTATTTTGAAACAGGGTCTCACTAAGTTGCGGAGTGCCTCACTAGGTAGCTGAGGCTGGCCGTGAACCCAGATCCTCCGGTCTCAGCCTCCCAAATACTGGGATTACAAGTGTGGGCCACCACGCCCGGTTTGTAGTTCTCTTCTTATCCTCCCCCTTTTCCTAGTACCACAAGTGCCTCTGTTTTCCAGGACCTTCTTGTGAGGCAGAGAGATGGGCACTAGCACCATTGTGTGCAGGAGTGTCCTGGCAGAGAAAGAATGGCTTAGATGAGTCTAATAAGCCACCAATACACTTGAATATAGGTCTGCATATCATAGCTAATCCTGTGATTTGAAATCAGGTGTCCAGTATCAAGACCAAAGCTAGTTTTTACTTTTGCTGTTCCTTAATGTGTTATACTGTAAATTCTTTTTGTTAGTTTGTATGCGGTGCTGGGGATTGAACCGAGAGGCATTCTACCTCCGAGCTACACCACTAGACCGATTTTATTTCTTATTTTGAAATAGGGTCTCACTAGGTTGCTGAGAGCCTCTCTGAATTGCTGAGACTATCCCGGAACCTGCGATCCTCCTGTCTCAGCCTCTCAAGTACTAGGATTACAAGTGTGCTTCACCACACCTGGTGTGTAAATTCTTATGATTCAAAATGTGCTTTTTATATCGACCCCATCCTTATCATCTGGGATCTTGTTAGAAATGCAAAACCTACGCTCCCTCCCAGACCTACCAATCCGCATGTTGATAACACACCGAATCATTTGAAGAATGTGCCTTAAAGTTTGAGATGCTCTGCAATAAATCACAGCTCACTTTTCTGAAATCAACGTCTGCTCTATATTTCCTTTTGTCCAAAGTAGCAAAGAAGACTTGAGGAGAAGTGCTGTAGTGCTGGGTCGTGCGGTGCTGCCTCTGCATGTTCTGGAGGTGCCGTCTGTAAACGGTCATTTCCACCCCGTCTCTGCAGCTCTTTTAATGACATCCGCCGCCGTTTATTGAGTTTGCCGTATTCCAGGCACCGGGCTAAGTCTATAGGCAGTCCTCTGATTTAATCCTTACACTTTCCCCCTTCCCTCTTTTAAAAAAAATTTTTAGTTTTTTATTTTTTTTTTAATTTTAATTTTTAATTTTTTTGCAGTACTGGGGATTGAACTCAGAGGCATTCTACCTCTGAGCTATACCCCCAGCCCTATTTTTTATTCTTTATTTTGAAACCGAGTCTCACTAAGTTGCGGAGTGCCTCACTAGGTAGCTGAGGCTGGCCTCGAACTCGGATCTTCCGGTCTCAGCCTCCCGAATGCTGGGATTACAAGTGTGCGCCACCACGCCCGGCTTTATTAGTTTTTTATGAGGAAACAGGGCCAGAGAATTTTAAAAACACTTGTACAGGTCTCATAGCTCCTAAATATGGATGGGATTCATACTTGATTTATTCTAGTCCAGACCCTTAATAAGTCCTTGGCCCTTTGATCAGAATTTACCAAAGAGGAAGTAGGTAAGATGTATAATTTTTACTAATTTGTAATTGACTTTGGGGTTAACATTATATCGATACTGTGAGACACAGCACAACCTGATTTGGAACACTTAGACTGAAATTCGAGAGGTAAGAATTGTAGTGTAGTTTTGCCACTGTCTCAACGTGTCTACTTTTTTGGCCCCCTCCCCTCCCTCCATAAACCTAGGAAGCAAGTGTGTTTGTTGGGGAGGGGTTAGATTGAAGCACAGATAATCTGCATAGTTTTTGCAAATAATTAAAAAATTTTTTGCTACTAGAATGTACTATGCTTTATTAATTTCTCAACTCACTTACATGGGGAAAAAGTGTTGGGTAAAACCTTTCAATAGACTCTGATCATGAATCTGTATGGTTAGAAAGGGCTGTTGGAGGCGAGCCAGCTAGACACTAAGTGGAGGGAAGTTTACTCTTTCTGATAGCTTTTATACAGAAACGTCTCTAGAGAAAGTTATTAAGACATTTTACTAACAGCATAGAAGCTTTTGTATTTTGAAACAATTTGAAATTCGCTGGGCATGGTGACACATGGCCTATAATCCCAGTGTTTGGGATGCTGAGACAGGAGGGCCACAGGTTCAAAGCCAGCCTTAGCAACTTGGTGAGACCCTATTTCCAAATACAAAATAAAAATAGGGCTAAGGATGTAGCTTGAAGGTAGAATGCCCCTGGCTTCAATGCCTAGCACCCCCCTCCCCACCCCCAAAGGCACAAAAATACCCAAAGGTTTGAAACTTTTTTTTTTTTTTTTTTTGCGGTACTGGGGATTGAACTCAGAGGCATTCTACCTCCGAGCTATACCCCCAGCCCTATTTTTTATTCTTTATTTTGAAACCGAGTCTCATTAAGCTGCGGAGTGCCTCACTAGGTAGCTGAGGCTGGCCGCGAACCCGGATCCTCCGGTCTCAGCCTCCTGAATGCTGGGATTACAAACATGCGCCACCATGCCCGGCTGGTTTGAAACTTTAAAAAAGTAATTATGTGCCAGGTGTGGTGACACACACACTTGTAATCCCAGTACTTGAGAGGCTGAGACGGGAGGATGTGGGTTCGAGGCTGGCCTCAGCTACTTGGTGAGGCCCTCCACAACTTAGTGAGACCCTGTCTCAAAATAAAGAGTAAAATATAGGCCTGGAGGTATAGCTTGGAGGTAGAATGCCCCTGGGTTCAGTCTCCAGTAACCCCCCCCCCCAAAGTAATTATGTGAAGTAATACATATGTTAATTGGCTCTACTTAGCCATTCCGCAGTATGTATATATTTCAAAACAACATATTGTATGTGATAAATATATGCAATTTTTGTCACTTTAAAATAAATAGAGAAGATTTGAAAGTTTCAGAATCAAGAATGTGCTGCCTGTAATCTGACTTCTTGGCATAGGCAAAGAGGAAACATTTCATTTTGTAAGAGGAAAATATCTCACTGTAGGAGCCGTTTCATACATCCACAAGAAAAATGTCTCGTCTGGAAAAATCAGAATGATTCAATAAAAAAATACCTTTTAAAAAGATTTCAAGTAATTTAAGTAGTATTTATACTTCCTCAGTTTTATTTCTGATGCTTTCTATTACTGTTTACATTATTATTGGGGAAAAACAATTTAAAAAACAAGTTAATGATATTGGCCAATTGTAATAATCATTGTGTTCAGTGTTCCTTTCTTCAAAAATTGTTCAACCCAGAAGTTCTCCTCCTAGGAATATACACCCAAAAGAACTGACAATGGGCACTTAACAGACACACGTGTATTCCCAGCAGTGCTACTCACGGCAGCCAAAAGGTGCATCAACCCACGGGCCCACAGACAGAGAGAGGGTGGATGTCATGTCACTCAGTTCATAAAAATGAAAAAAGTCATGATACATGCTCTAACGTAGATGAAAGTCAAAAACATGCTACAAGAAAGCAAGCCAGACGGGCGTGGTGGCGCACGCTTGTAATCCCAGCATTCGGGAGGCTGAGACCTGAGGATCCCGGTTCGCGGCCAGCCTCAGCTACCTAGTGAGGCACTCTACAACTTAGTGAGACCTGGTTTCAAAATAAAGAATAAAAAATAGGGTTGGGGGTATAGCTTGGAGGTAGAATGCCCCTGAGTTCAATCCCCAGTACCGAAAAAAAAAAAAAAGCAAGCAAGCCAGGCGTTTCATTTATATGTCATCTCCAGAATAGGTAGATCTACAGAAATAAAATAGATTGATGTTTACCAGGGCTCAGGCAGGAGTTGGTAGGGAGAGGAAGGAGGGGTTGCTGCTAACAGGTATAGATTTCTCTTTGGGATGCTGAAAATGTTTTCAAATTGGTTTTTGTGATGGTTAAAAAAAACTTAATATCCTTAAAACTATTGAACCATTGAATGGTACATTTCAGATGGATGAGTTTTATAGTATGTGAATTGTATCTCAATAAAGCCATTATAAAAAGAACCTATTATTTAAATTAGATAAATTCCTTTCCCAGATCCATCTCAAAACCCACTTCTTCAAGGAAGGGTCTTAATCTTTCTGCTCTTTAAACACGCATTCATGCTATTTATATTGGATTATTTAGTACTTACTATGTATCCTGCTTCTCTAGTTCCAGGTCTGGGACTACTTTTTTCTTTTCCTTTTTTGGGGGCGGGGCATTTCTGGGGATTGAACCTGGGGGTACTCTACCACGAAGCTGTATCTGCAGGCCTTTTTCTTATTTTTTATTTTGAGACAGGGTCTTGCTCAGTTGCCCAGGCTGGCCTCCTGCCTTGGCCTCCAAGTGTATGGGATTACAGGCCTGTGCCGTGGAGCCAGCTCTGGGCCTGCGTCTTCCTTTGGTCTCTCTTGACTTTGAGGCTTTGTGTACCCACTGAAGACATTAGGAGGGGCTTAGTGGCTCACTACGCTACAGACTCAGGCTGCTAACTCAACCTGGAGGTTCTGCATCCGATTATGATTCCGTTAGCATTTATTATTTGTATTATTTTGGAATCTGTTCAAATTGGTTTAAAATGCTTTTAAAATCTGATAGTGAGCTGGGCTTGGTGGCATTCCTAGTACTTGGGAGACTGAGACAGGAGGATTGCAGGTTTGAGGCTATCCTCAGTAATTTAGCCAGACCCTGATTCAGAATTTAAAAAAAAAAAAAAATTTAAAAAGGGGACTAGGGTGTAGCTCTGAGGTAGAATGCACCTGGGTTCAGTCCCCAGTTCACCCCCCCCCCCCAAATATCTGACAGTGGACAGGCGTCTATTATGTATTGAAGGTATCATGCCTGTTTGCATTGTAATAGAATAACCTAAGTTGTGTGTGTGTGTGTGTGTGTGTGTGTGTGTGTGTGTGTAGTTTAATACTAGACATTTCCCCGAGGATGTGGACACAGTATTTGAGAAGCAAATTTAGCTTTAGTTCCTACTTGTTCATTAGCTAGTTCACTGTACATGAAATTCTGGATCCAAGTTTTTGAGTTGTTTAGTGTTTATTTGATAAGGAATAGATTTGCTGACTTTTTTGTTTTGGAACTAAGTAAATCCCTTATTGTGTTTTCTCAGTTCAGGAAGCGTGAGGTCTTTAAGACCCTGCATGGGTTCTAGTGATGGATAATGAACATCTAGTTTAAGCAAAATAGTGTTGTCACCTGGATACAAACATCTGGTAGTCCTTCAAGATAAGGGATAGTTTGGAGAATAGATTATATTGATTTTCTTCTATGTCATTCTGCCTCCTGCTTTTAAAAATATTTCTTCCAAATGTACATTAGACAAGCCTTTGAAATGCTTCATTGTTGCTGATAAAAGTCCTCACTTATGGAATCTTTAAGCTCCTTCTTAAGAGAGCAGGGGTTGCATGGCATGTGGAGATGCCCTTTTCAAGGTTAACCTTTCCTATTGTAAGTATATTTTAGGCTGCAGCTTGCCCTTCTAAAGGTATCTCTTTTTTAATAGAGCATTCTTAATAGAACATATTATTTAGCTGCCTTGGATTTAAGTCTATAAAATATTAATGAACATACAAAGGCTTGAAAAACCCAGCAGTGTGTGTGTAACTTACCTGGCTTTCAGTAGCTTCAAGAGAGTAGCAAGAAATCAAAGCAAAAATTTGAAGAAAACCTTTTTTATGGCCTGCTGCCTTGGTAGGTATAAAATATTAATATTTGTACGAAAGACTGATGTTGTCAGCAGAGGCCTTGAAGTCTGTCTGGATACCTTAGGAGGGCAGGACCTGTGAGTGGAGACCTCTGACTCAGCAGAACTTGCCTGGGAGCCTGAGCCTCAGCCACAGCCCCGAGGTGGGGGGGCGTGGGCGCGAGGGGCGGGCCCTGGGGCCTGGGGAGGCACTGCTGTCTCCAAGGCTGGACACTGGTTGCTTTCTTTCTTCAAGAGTACGCCTGCCACCAGAAGGCTTACAGTTTGTCTTTGGTGCCTACTTACATCCCAGAAAGACTATTTGTGCCAGGAACAGGCTGAGGACCTTCTTTTCCTGTTTTCTGTTCTGTAGTTTTAGCCTCATATTGAAAGTAAGACTTATGAGTTGGATGTGGTGGTGCACTCCTGTAATCCCAGTACTTGGAGGCTGAGATAGAAGGGAGGACCAGCCTTAGCAACTTAGCGAGACCTGTTCCAACATTAAATAAATAAATAAATAAATAAATAAATAAATAGGCTGGGGTGTTAAATAAATAAATAAATAATAAGGCTGGGGGTGTAGCCTAGAGGTAGAACACCCCTGGGTTCCATCAGCAGTACACAGTACCCCCCCCCAAAAAAAGATTTATGAACACAGTTTATATGAAAACTTACAATATAATGACATTTATGAGTTAGAAGACAGAGATTTTTAGCTTCCATTGTAAATTTGAGCAGGATTTGTAGGACCTAAATGTCTGTGATAGATATTATTTGTGTGTGTATTACTGGAGATAGAATCCAGGGGCATTTTATCAATGAGCTGCACTGCCAGCCCTATTTTAGTTGTTTATTTTGAAACAGGGTCTCACTAAGTTGCAGAGGCTGGTCTTGAACCTGCAATCCTCCTGTCTCAGCCTCCCAAATACTGGGATTACAAGAGTTTCAGCATGTCCATCTGATGTTATTATAAAGAGTTTTATTTTTTAATTTTTTGTAATTCTAGGGATTGAACTCAGGGGCATTCTACCTTCAAGCTACACCCTCAGCCCTATTTTTTACTCTTTATTTTGAAGCAGGGTCTCATTAAGGTTGCAGAGGGCCTCACTAAGTAGCTGAGTCTGGCCACGAACCCGGATCCTCCAGTGTCAGCCTCCCAAGTACTGGGATTACAAGTGTGCGCCACCACGACCTGCTGGAAAGATGTTTTCATGTTTTAAAGAAAAAAGGCACAAATGGAGCCAGAGCTTCTGAGTATCTAAGATGGGGCAAAAGTAATAATTTGCATCAAGTGTGGCTGTCAAGGGCACTACCGTGGGGCGAGCCACTCTCAAGGTTGTAAATCCAGGAGAGAGAATCCAGGTCTTCCCATGCCAAGTTGCTCACTGTGGTTGGTTTTTTGTTTTCCTCCATTTTTGCTCTTATCACCTATTTGTTGTTGTGGGTTCTTGTCCGTCCCCTTCTTTCTCCTAAAAATAATACTTGGTTAGCTGTAAGTTCACCTGCTGAGTCATCACCTCATGACTCAGTAAGTGTGATGTTCTTTTTACACTATCTGTTCTCCCCCAGCCCTTCTCTGAATTCAGTAGGTCATCAGTCTCTGCCTAAACCCAGACTTCCACGTAGTGATCCATTCCACTGTGTGCAGCTCAGCCATTTCCTGGCTTGATCCCTTTAGCGTGTGCATCCAGTCCTGTCCTTGGTTCGTCATCTACCCAGAAACATCTCTTATAGTTAGAGCCTTGATTTTTCCAACTGAAAACTAAGAGACTTATAACTGCCTGAAAAAGTTGTTGGCTAATTGAGATAACACTTAATTGCTGTGCGTTTTCAATTAGACATTTTTAGCACATTTTTATCTTGTATGCATATGCATTTTACATCATTGGATCTTAGAGCTTTGTATCCTGTGGTTTTTGATTGTGATGAACATCCGGTATTACTATTACAATAGTAATCATTTTATACTAGACTGTGTTGCATATAATCAATATAATATCTATCAGTTACATTTTGTAGCCAAGATAATAATACTTGAAGATGTTCTTAACATTGGTGTAATTACCTAGGCTAAATGGACATGTTATCAATTAATCATTTGGTCATTGAGTATATCACTTTGTGAAATTTCTCCAGTAGAAGTTTTAAATAAGAATTTGTCAGGAAGTCTTTGAGATAATTAAGTTGAATCAAAAGTCTCATTTGGGCTCTGCTTCATGGTCAGGCAGGTAGATGGGAAAGGCCTTAATTGACAGAGCCGGTTATAGGAAGAAGTGGGCCTCATTACCCCAAAGAGAACAGAACACAAAGCACTTACTGAGGCAGTCAGAGGTCTAGGTTGCTTTCAGAAGGCATTGCATAAATACTTGCATCTGTTTAAGAAGCTGGAATTAAAGGCAGTTGAGAAACCTGCTTATCTAATAACCTGGAGGAGAATGATAGCCAGACAAAGCCTAAAGGAATCCCTAGATTTTTTTAGCTCAAGAGTACCTTACCTAGATCCAAACTGATTTGTTTATCATCAGCATTTCATTGATTTGAGAAGTGTCTCTTGAATGGAATTACTACTATTTATTCAATCTAGTCACTGCAGAGTAAAGATCAGTCTTGGATAGATGCCTTTGAATTTACTGTGTACAGTCCACGGTGCTGTTTCCAAGAAGATCTGAGCCTTGGTTATCTTTACAAATGCTAATAAAAGGCTTCTATGTTAATTTCTTGACAGAAAGATGTATGCTTTGAGTATAAAGCCTTTGAGAAGTTTATTGAAAAGACATGGGCTGAAAAATTTCAACATATTAGTCAAAATGGCTGCAAGTGACCCTTCTCTCCAAGAGCTGAATTCCTGAGACTTAAGTTTGAAGCGATTTATTTAGATCTGATAGAAAATAGGAAAGGTCTTTGCTTTCATTTATTCTTTATGGAAACCATCATAATATAGACTCTTAGATAATGGAAAAGCAACATAGAATTCAGAGACAAGTTGGAAAATATTAGCCCAACGTGTCAGTTTTCACTATTTAAAAACAAAGGTGAAGGGTTGGAGTTGCAGCTCAGCGGCAGAGGGTTTTTTTTTTTTTTTTTTCTGGCGGTACTGGGGATTGAACTCAGGTGCATTCTACCTCTGAGCTATATCCCCAGCCCTATTTTTTGTTCCTTATTTTGAAACAGGGTCTCCCTAAGTTGAGGAGTGCCTCACTAGGTAGCTAAGGCTGGCCTCGAACCCGGATCCTCTGGTCTCAGCCTCCCAAATGCTGGGATTACAAGTGTGTGCCACCACGCCCAGCAGCAGTAGAGTTCTTGACTAGCATATACAAGGCTCTGGGTTCGATCTCTGGCACTGGCCCCTCCCCCCAAATGGTGGAATGCCACCCTTCTGTGTGTGATTCAACTAGGAATGTTTATAGCTAGAGTTGGCTTTGTTGTGCCAGCTGATTGTTTGATTCTGTGACTGGAACTTACATTTACTTACGTTTATTGCAAAATCCCCTGCTTACCTCACTGTGAGATCACGCTAGACCACACTGTGTGCTTTACCCGGTCATTAGAGCAGCATGTGAGACACAGCTAAGCAGTTAAACAGCAGTCCAGCTCTGTCTGGACAGATTACTCCCTGTTTCGTTACTCACATCTCTGTTTGTACTGAGTTTTTCCTGCCAGTCCCCACTTAGTGTTCGTAGAGTCCTTGGAATGGACTGTGCTCGTTAGACACATGGCAGTGCTCCTTGAGTGCAAAGGCAGAGTCGAGACTTTCATGGTTTTCCTCAGGCGTCTGCCAGAAACAGCAGCCAGTCACAAGACAGCCCTGTAACAACTCCTGTGAAAGGCCACTAGCACCAAGGGTGACCTTCAGTAGCCCCTCGGCCCTGAGCAGGTGCTGGTGGCTGTCTTGTGTTGTTAGCCCTTGGCCTTGTGCTGTAGCCAGGACCTCCTCTGAGGTTATTACCGTCTGCACCTCTCCCGAAGCTTTCCCCAGGCAGGGACATACGTCGTGCACACGTCATGCACACGTCGTGCGAGTCCAGAGCACTGTGGGAGCAGGGGCCAGAAGAGGCTGAGTTGCTCGTGTCATTGTAGCGGGTCTCAGCACCGTGTGTGTGGAGTCACGGTGAAGAAGAGGCCTTGGCCCACCCAGCTGTGTACATCTAAGAATTTGGCAGTCTGCATTAGGAGCAGATTGTAGAATTGACCCAAGTTTGGGAGTTGTTTGCAGGGCCTGTGGAACAGAAGATGGGATCAGAAAGGAGTTTGGGATTCTTGACGGTAATGTCAAATCAGGGTTAGTAGGAATTGGGGCTAGATTTAGGATAAAGAAGTAAGACCAAGATGCTAATTACTTGAGCGTTGTAGGGGGGAAAAAGCAAAGACATTTGAGTTTTAAAAATCCATCAGAATGACTCTAAGTGATAATTATCTGAATGGATCCTAGATAAATTTGACTAATTTTAGCTGTTTATGAAAAAAATTTGGTCCTATACAAATTGTTATTCATTTGTAAAAACATGGGTTGAAAAAGTAAAAATAATAAAATCACTTTTTATACTTTTATTCTGATTAATATATAGTAAAGTATATTTTGATACACAGTTATATACACGTATAAATTTGTGTAACTCCCACTAAAATGAGTATACACGTTCCCCCACCTCAAAACTTCCTTGGCCTACACCTTTGCAGTTACCCTCCACTTACCCTAGACCTGAGGACCATTGGTTTTGCCCTTCATAATTGTGGTTTTTGCCTATGTAAGACTAGTATACAGTGAGACTCTGATCAACCTAGCGAGGCCCTGTTTCAAAAAAAAAAAAATACAAAAAGGGCTGGGGGTATAGCTCAGAAGGAGAAGGCCCTTGGGTTTAATCTCCAGTATCACACATGGGAGGGAGGGAGGGGTGGAGACTGGTGTGGTGGTGCATTTGTGTAATCCCAGTACTTGGAAAGGGGATTGTAGGCTTGAGGCTAGCCTGAACCCTGTTTCAAAATAAAAGATAAAAAGGGCTGGAGATGTAGCTCAAAGGCAGAACATCCTTGATTCAGTTTTCAATTTAAAAAGAAAGAAAGAAAAGAAAGAGGTAAAGTAAAGGCAAAGGCCCTTGATGACTTCGGTGTCCAAGAGGTGTGCAGGCCCAGGCAGTGGCAGAGGCGGAGACGGAGACGTGGGCCGAAGCCTCCACTCACTGGTCTTACTGTATGCTTGGCACTGTTCTGTGTGCCTTACTGTTTTAATTCAATAGAAATTCAGATTAAACCCTAAATAATAATCTAGTTGTGCCGGGCGTGGTGGCACATGCCTGGAATCCCAGTACATGGGAAGCTAAGACAGGAGGATCACAGGTTCCTGATCAGTCTCAGCAACTTAGTAAGACTGTTTCAAAATGAAAAAATAAAATACAGCTGGAGGTTTAGCTCAGAAGTAGAATGTCCTGGGCTCCACCCCCAGTACCCCCAAAACACACACACACACACACACACACACACACACACACACACACACACACACACACACACACACACACACACACACACACACACACACACACCCCCCCTCTGTAGAATTAGGTTAACTAGAGGAGGAGACTTTTCAAAGAAACAGTCCATTTTCTCAGGAATTTATGATTATCTCTATTTTAAGAAATCAGGAAATGTTATGTGGTGACACCGCTGTCCTCAGCAAAGCACTGCCCTGGCCTACCCCTCCCAGCTTTTGGAGCACTGCTTTCATGTAATCTCTGTACAGCCAGGAGAATTTTCCCTCTCTGCAGGTTGTGTAAGTCTCCCAAGATTTGTAGCTCAGAAACAAATGATCTGTAAATGTCTCAAAAAGAGACTATTCAGGAATTTTTTAATTTATATGATATCTCTTACTGGTGTCTAAAGAAAATTTCCTGTCCTCTACAGGCACTTTAGCCATTGCCAACCGTAAAAATTACTTTACCCAGCTGGGCACACCCGCAACCCCAGTATTTAGAAGAAATGAGAAGTTATCTTTACATGAGACTTCTTAAGCCTTCTGATACACTTGTTTACTTTGCCATCTTTCAAAGTAAACAATCTCGGGAAAGGCATTTTTCTCTGAACCGTTTTTAACAAAAGATTCCTTCTGCTACTCTGATTTTGCTTATTCAGGCCATGCCTCATGGTTTCTAAGCAACAAGATGGCGCACGGCTGGGCATGCACATGAAGTGTTTAAGGGATACATTTTCTTATGTACCCACATTCTGAGTTATCAGTAATATTTGTATGTAGGCATAGACAAAATTAAAACTTTCATTGCTTTATTAGCATATGGGAGTTCCTCATTAACTTAAAGATGTCTGCACTTTGTTTTTTGGTTGTAAAAGCTGTGCTGAGTCACTTAGGAACACACTAAACACACCACTAACCTAAGAAAGATGCAGGTTCTGTCCTTACACGTCCATGCTTTGACTTTACGCAGGAAGCTAAGGGTGGGGATTTCTGGAAGGGTAGCATGTGCATTTTGCTGAAAGATGCACCTAGTGAAAGGCATTTAGTGAGCACTGTAAGTACTGAGTCCTGCAAGAACAGCAGGAACCCGTGAGTGTGAGCTGCCGCCTGCCCTCACCCCGCCGATCCCAGCCCAGGTTGTAGAAGGCCTGAGCCAGGTGGCTGCAGTCCAGGGCACAGGTCCCACTCCCCAAGCTCTGAATGGGGGTTGCAGCTTCACCCCTGGAGGACAGGCCACCACGGGGTCACAGCTTCACCCCAAGGGAAAGGCCGTCACGGGGTCTCTTATTGTTTTCAGCCTAGTGCTGCAGATGCTCTATTCTGGACAGGTGCAGAGTCGTTGCTAAGAGATTTTGGGCTTTTTCCCCCTGACTTAGTTCTCAGATATAGGGCAAAGACCCTGTCCCAGACAAAACAGGCCAAACTATGAGGCCCCTGATTATCCTTGCCCTAGCTTGTTCATAGGGAAGAGGTTCTACACCAGAAGGGACCAGCCAAAATGGACCAGGATGTCACTCTGGGAGAGCAAGCCACCAGTAGGTGATTTTAGAAGGACCAAGGTGTGAGCCCTACCTAGAGAAGCCAAGCTAAAAAATAAAAACAAAGGACACCAAGTCGCACACTTTTGGGTAAATAGACTTCATAGACTTAGTCCAGCCAAACCAGTGAACAAACAGTCCCTCCAGAGAGGGCTGGGTGAGGATAGAGGAGGGTTCATGGTATCTCCTAGGAGGTCTGCGCAGTATTATAAGTCATTCAAGACACTGGAGAGCGTGTCCATACGCCAGCGGCAGGAGGAAGCGGACAGTAGAAACTGCCTTGAGGGGCCCAGACTTCAACCAGCCCCCCTCCCCCAAATTGTGATTGTTTCAAAAAGTATATAATTATAAATAAATTTAAAACAAGACTCAATTGCAGTGATTCATTAAACGGAAAATATCAACAGATTATAAAAATGGGCCAAAGAGAAATAGAGACTCCAGAAACTAAGGTTGGTATGAAAACTTTAACATGTAAAATTTAAACATATGAACATATTTTAAGAGGCAAACCATTTTATGAGATAGCTAAGAAGTATAAAATTAGGATTCATCCTCCATATAATGTAAACTTTTCTCTTTTGGGGGAAAACATTTTTCCGTTTAGCCCCGCTTCTTTATACTGTATCAGGTTGCTTTGGAGCTTATAAAGACAGTGAGGCTCTCACCTCCAGAGCAGTGTCTGAGCTTCAGCCTTGTGATCCTCTGCTGACTTGCCATATTCTTTTTCTTTGAGCTACTAGTCTTTTAGCAAATAGAGAATAGATATCCATGGCCATGTCTAACTTGAAACTTTGTAAGGTATCGTGGGTTAAGTACATACAACATAAACTACTGGGAAATGAGTGGAAAGAGTTTTTATGACAACCAAGCCTTCCTGTTGTCCTCCTGAGGGATTTCTGGCAAGGGTAGTTTGAGTACAACTTGCCTTTTAAACTCATATTCTCATCTCAGGTTTTTCAAATCATGAGGTGTAACATTCTGCGCAGGGTAAGCCAGGTTGATATCTTCCAGCTAATTAAAAGAGGATAAGCATATCCACAGTGCAGATGTGAATTACAAAAAGGACATGAAAGTCCTGTTCCCTCCTCTGTCCTGGTCACATGCATAAATTGTGTCAAACATTTCCATCCTTAAATAAGTATGAAAACAACATTCAATTCCAAATTCCAAGAATTTGGAGTATATTACAGTCATGTGCCATTCTATTTATAATGGTATTCTTGGCATTTTTTTTTTTTTCAGTACTGGAGATTGAACCCAGGGGCATTCTACCTCCAAGCTATACCCCCAGCCCTATTTTTTATTCTTTATTTTGAAACAGGGTCTCACTAACTTGCAGAGTGCCTCACTCAGTAGCTGAGGCTGGCCGAGAGCCTTCCAAATGCTGGGATTATAAGTGCGACACCACGCCCAGCTCTTGGCATTGTTTTCAGATGAAAAACCCTTGTAGTAGATTATTTTTAGAAGCTTTTTAGCTCCAAAATTACATGGGTGTATCCTATGAAATTATTTGATCTGTCAAGGGAAGCAAGTCACACACACAAAAACTTCTCTTGTATAGATGTGGCCAACTCAACAAAACCAGTCCAATAAAAATCCACTCCAAAGTCTTTAATCTGTTCCTTATCACTAGTCACTGCTAGTATTGGCCAGTTTTGCTGTCCCCGCCCCCCTCTCTGATGGTGCTGGAGGTCTTCACTAACACTAGGCAAGGTGCACCACCACTGAACTGTATGTACCTGTCCTGTTTCTGCCTTAAACTGGCCCTGGTACCTTTCCCTATGCACCCACAGGCAATGCAGCAGTTACTATTTGTGAAATAGTTGTTTCGTGGACAAGGTTGAATTAATTAAAAATTATTGCTGGATTTTTGTTTGGTTGAAAGTAAGACTAGTCAACCTCCTTACTTTTTAAAATTTGTTAGGGTAGCATTTTTCACCTTGCAGAGGGAGCTGACCTCCTGAGCACTGCAGCTGCGGCTCACCCGGGATGAGTTATCTCTAATGCCTCAGCAAGAGCTTTGCTGAAGGAAGTGTGTGGTTCCTTGTCACTCTCCATTGTAGTTTTTAGGAGAAAAGATGAATGGAATTTAGCATGTATGAAATTGATAAACACAACATTAAAGGAGAAATTGGGACTGTACCGTACGTAGCCCTCCTTCACACACTAACCCTTTCCCTTGAGTCTGTGCTACAGTATTGTTCACATGGGAAGCCAAGAGGAACTGTCAGTCCCCTGCATGAAATGAAAGCTTTGCGGCTGGTCGTATCAGGAGAAGTCTTTTTCTCTTGATAAAGCATAAAGATGCAAAAGCAAGTACTCTTTCTTTTTAGATCTGTATGATCTCCACTGGAACAATTGAAGTGTAAAGGAGATTGCACTGTTTCTGCAGTGTTCTGTCTCCTTCCTAAGCTTGTTGTGCAGTTTTTGTTTGTCCATTACTTTTTTTTTTTGCGGTACTGGGGATTAAACCCAGGGGCATTCTACTTCCGAGCTACACCCCTATTTCTATTTTTTATTCTTTATTTTGAAACAGGGTCTCACTAAGTTGCGGAATGCCTCACTAGGTAGCTGAGGCTGGCCTTGAACCTGGATCCTCCGGTCTCAGCCTCCCAAATGCTGGGATTACAAGTGTGCGCCACAACGTCCGGCTCTTGGCATTGTTTTCAGATGAAAAACCCTGTTCAGTTCTACTTAGTTGATATTTCTTCTCTTTGCTTTCTTGGCCCTGATATGTAAAATGAAAAAATGCATAATGATGGTTGTCTCATACAGGAATTCTAATATATTAGTTGATATTTATGCATGCATCCTCTGCTCTGTAAGACAAAGTGATGTACATTCTATAACCATTCCCTCAGATAGATATTTCAGTGCAGTTCATGTATTGCTAATTTGATGTATTTTTTAATGATTTTCCTTTTTTTTTTTTTTTTGCTTTCATCAGTAGCCTTCATGTAATATAGATACAGATATACAGATTATTTCAAATGTTTATCTTTATGAAATCTTTCCAAATAAAAGTGACATTATGGTACTTTATTATCTCTGCCTTTAAAAAGTAGTTTTTAGTAAATAACACATAGAGAACAATAGCACTTTCTTTTTAAATGGAGAAATCAAGGAAAAGGGAAAATTCAGACTGGTTAACAGGATGAAAAAAAGGAATTTGAATGTAAAAAGTCATACCATAAACAGATCTGTAGCTGGACATGGTGGTGCATGTCTGTAATCCCAGTATTTGGGAGGCTGAGATAGAAGGGACACAGGTTTGAGGACAGCTTCAGCAACTTAGCTAGACCCTGTTTCAAAATAAAAAGGGCTAGATATGTAGAAGTAGAATGCTATGGGCTCAATCCCCATTACAAAAATTTTAAAAATCCGTTTAATCATTAAAGATAGTGCAGCCTAAGATCTGAACTTCCTAGGCTTCCAATAAAAAATGGAAATATACACAGTTCAGCAGTCACTATTTTATGACATCTGAAGCAGACAGTGAGAACAGTGAACCATGTGCCCAGCAGCAACCCTTCAGAACATTTGCTTCCATGGTTCTTGTTGCAGCCCCTCATTAGAAGGGAAGGGCCATGTGCATGGCTGATGCACACTGATGGAGGATTGAAATACAGCTCGTTCTGCTTTTCTAAATTGGTCAGAATTAATTTAAGTACCATCTCTCAGACTAATGCAAGATTTACTCCCAGTAAATTGCCTAAAACAGAAGTTAAAAAGGGGTTTGATTTGTAAGGCCTCTTACTGGGCTACATAGAAAAGAAGGGACAAGAGCTGCGCCTGCGCAGGGCATTGCCGTGTAATGAGAGCTGCGCCTGCGCAGAACAGTGTCGCTTAACTTGCTTAGTGCCGACAGCAATAGGAATTTGCTTATGTCACATGTTTATCAGATACTTGAAAGATAATTTTAGAATGGATAATTTCCATTCTTTTCTCCATCTTGAAATATCTTTATCCATACTTTGCAGTAAAATAAAAAGCACATTCTCAAATTTTTAAAAAACTGTATTTTAGCCAAATTTCACATGTCTTAAAAATTTAGATAAATCAGGTTGGATTATTTAATAGATATGAGGCATTTGGCTCTTAAAAAGAATTTTATAAGCTAGACACCATGGTACATGGCTGTAATCCCAGCATCTCTGGAGGCTGAGGCAGGAGAATCCAGTTTCAGGCCAGCCTGGGCGACCTTAGTGAGATCCTGTCTCAAAATAAAAAATGTTAAAGGCTGGGGATGTAGCTCTGTGGTAGAGCATCCTCTGTGTTCAGTTCCCATAACCAGGGGAACATTTATAAAGTTTCAGAAAATAAAAAATGATTTTTTAATAACATCTCTACTTTATCCATATGATTTAGTACTTGTGTCCACTTAGGAATCAGGAATGAGCCTGAGTTGCAGTCAGCAAAAGGTAAAGTCAAGTCAACACAGCGTGGCCATTATTGATTTAAAACAAAAAGAAAAATTGAGTTAGGGTCATTTATCTGGTAAAGAATAGGATCTTCATTGCTTGGAAATCACAGTTGTTTCAGATAAGACTTTATTGTCAATAAATCAGTATCTGCTTAATGTGGGTTTATTACGTTCACAAACTCAGATTTTTTTGTAAGGCAATAATAGAATCTGATATGGTCTGATGGAAGAAAGTTCTGATTATTTCCTTAGTCTATATTGCCCAGTAATCAGCAGCTAGGAAAATTAGAGTTAGGGCTAATGTACTGATCTTGTATTATAAAATCATTAATATTGGCCACATGTTTGAAACTTGGCTCTTTATGATTTATTTTAGTCCCCTTGGTGTATGATGCTCTTATTAATATAAAATCTTGGTTCCTTTTTCTGGGGGGAAAGCGTGCCTGCATGCATATACAAGATTACATATAATTTAATAAGATTATTCAGATTGTATGCAAAATTTCCTGTGCATGCGTTTTTTTTTTTTTTTTTTTTTTTTTTTTTTTTTTTTTTTTTTTTTTTTTTTTTTTTTTTTTTTTTTTTTTTTTTTTTTTTTTTTTTTTTTTTTTTTTTTTTTTTTTTTTTTTTTTTTTTTTTTTTGCGGTACCGGGGATTGAACTCAGGGGCATTCTACCTCCGAGCTATGCCCCCAGCCCTATTTTTTATTATTTATTTTGAAACCGAGTCTCACTAAGTTGCGGAGTGCCTCACTAGGTAGCTGAGGCTGGCCGCGAACCCGGATCCTCCGGTCTCAGCCTCCCGAATGCTGGGATTACAAGCGTGCGCCACCACGCCCGGCTCTGTGCATGCGTTTTTAACCCCAGATGGCATTATTGTTCCCCTGGTGTTTATTGTGCCTTCCAGTGGGTAATTCTTCCGTGTCGTCATCATGCTTGGCTGTGTGACTTCTTTTAGCCAGTGAAATATGAATGAGAAATTTATGTACCACTAAATACCAGAAGTCTCAGGAGTGGCCCCATGCCTTTGTCCTATGCTGTGAAGCCAGGTGTTTTGTTAGGCCCACTCCTTCATTCTGACCCCAGGATGAAGACACAGGGTGAGCCTGCTGTGCACCTTGCGCAGAGCTGTGATGTGAACAAGCCTCACAGATCACTGTTGTGGTGTAAAGCTCTGGAGTTGAGGGTTTTGTTTCGTTTTACTTTGATACTTTTTTAAGTGTTATTTTTTATTTAAATAAATTGCCTTAAACTAACTGATTAATGAACCATATGTGAAGAATCTCTTCTATACCTACCCAGGTGAGTTGTTTGGCATTTATTTATTAGTTATTAAAAATACCTTTAATCTGGATGCGATGGTTCCTGCCTGTAATCCCAGTTGCTTGAGGCCAGCCTCACCAATTAATTCAGCAAGAGTCTGTTTCAAAATAAAAACTAAAAATGGCTGTGGGTATAGAGCAGAGATAGAATGTTTCTGAGCTTAATCCCTAGTATTCCCCCCCCCCATCCTAAATTGAAATTGAATATATACTAGGCACTATTCTAAGGCTTTAACATGCATTGACTACACTCTTAACTATGAGACGATACAGTTGCTCTTTCAAGAAAAGGTGGGAGCTGAAGTAGGAGCGTAGCTATGAAGAGGAACCGCCAGGATTTGCACTCCTGCTGTGGAACACTGATTTACAAGTGTTGTCTTTCCCATAACTGTTGTGTCCTTTGGAATCTGCTGTGAGATGCCTTTTGGGATTGTGAATCATGTGAACACCATGGGTTCTTCTATCTCAGGTTCACTGGATCAAAAGTGACCAATTAGCTCTGTTCTGTAAAAAGCATCGTGGTCTTCTCCAAACATCCTCTTAATGGATGTAATGAGAAAATGTTAGTAATCTCATCACTTCATCCTTTAAAAAACATTCTTGTGGTTAAAATCAGTGTGTGGTCTTTTTCTCTGGTAAAGATACTGACATTCTTACAATATACTATGTTTGGGATTTTTTGAAAAATAATCAGTGCTGAATATTTTGTAAGTTGTATCTTTATTTTTCCTACATCAACAAATATTTACTGAGATAACTGACTCCTTTGAAGTGTAAGGAGCCACCAGGCTCACTCTCTCTTCTTTTTTGTAAGTTGTTTTATTAGCGCATTGCAGTGACATCAGAGCAGAGTTCAGTGTGATTAAAACGTACATGCACACAGCCCAGGAGTGTTGCCCCCCCGCTCCCCCCCATCACCTGAAGGGAAAGTGTGTCTCACAGTGAACACCACTTCCCCCTGTCGAATTTCCTGAAGTAAGTGCAGCAGTCAGCTTAGCAAGAGGACGTAAACACGTGGTTCTGAGGACTGAGTGGAAGTGGAGGCTCGGGGTGGGAGCGGCTCATGACCATGGCTCTGCTCTGGTATACTGAGAAGGAGTAGCAAAGAAGGCAGGTGCCAGAGCGCTGGGTGCCGGAGCAGGGACGGCCTCCCCAGGCACTGCATGTTCCACCTGTACTTTTAAAAATTGTTTTATTTTTGTGGTACTGGGGATTGAACCTAGGGGCATTCTACCTCTAAGCTATACCCCCAGCCCTATTTTATATTCTTTATTTTGAAACAGGGTCTCACTGAGTTGTAGAGGGCCTCACTAAGTAGTTGAGACTGGCCTTGAACCTGCAATCCTCCTATTTCAGACTCCCAAGTACTGGGATTATAAGCGTGTGCCACCACGCCCCGCTTCCACCCATACTTTTTGCCTTTTGTCCTGTCACTTCCCCTTGGTAAAATGAAGGGCAGGTGGCAGGACTGGAAACAAGTGTAAAAACAATACTCTTACATAGAGCGGAACCTATTTTTTCTAATTCCAACATGTTTTTCTAATTCTCTGCTTTCTTGTCATTGAAGTCTTTATGTTTATAAAAACATGTTACAGGCTCCAGGCTCACCAGCAGTTGTCTTCTGTCACACCTGTGCCGCCCGAGTAATTTATGGACTGACGGCTTGAGGGAGGCGTTCAGATGGTACTAGGAGTCAGCTGTCAAGTGTGTATGTGTGTGGCGCAAGCGCTCGCACTGGAGATTGAACCAGGGCCTTGCTCGTGCTAGGCAAGGCAAGCACTCTACCACTGAGCTATACTGCTTGTTTTCTTTTTAGGTTCTAACTTGCCTGTCTTATTTAATCAGTTTTGACTAATTTTTTTCATGGTATGCCTATGAAAAAAGTTTGCCTTTTTTTTTGTTGTTGTTCTGGTGGTACTAGGGATTGAATTCAGGGGCACACTGCTTACCACTGAGCTATACCCCCAGTGCTTTTTATTTTTTATTTTGAGGCAGAGTCTTGCCAGGTTTTTAAAAAATTGATATATTTTATGATTAGACTGAAAGAGATAACTGGTGTCTCTTGTGCATATTATTATAGTACTAATGGATTGTTTGGTATTTGCTGGAATGTTAATTTATGCCCTGTAAATGAATATGAGACGCTATCAGTGAGAATACTGTATAGTCTGCACAATAAATGCTGTATAAGAAACAAGCCTCACTCCACATAACTTTGCTGCTAGTTCACACTTCTGAGCAGTCTTCTCCATGTGTGAAGAACCTAGGTCCTGTATAATTTCAGTGATAAGCCAGATTATAAAATATACTGATAATAAGTTTTGTCATCTATTTTTGTATTGACTGGTTTTGCAAGAAGTTTTTGAGACGTGCTTTTGGGGCCACTTGAATGTTAGTTCTGTTCTCAAATACAGTTCTGCAACTTTGTGTTTTGAGTTTAAGCATACAGAAAATGACTCGAGAGACCTTTCGAGTCCTATCAGGACCAGTTAGCCATCATGAGTAGCAAGGATGGGTTATTTTACATATGCAGGGATAGTTTGTAAAACCCAAACATCTGCATATCAATAGACAGGGGCACTTAGTGTTTCTGTTGCAGAAGCATTCTTGCTTCTTATAAATAAATTTTATGGCAATTTAAGATCCATTAATGTCAAGAAGACTAATATTCTTAAGCTTTGTGTGCTTACCAGTATCCACTAAGTGAAATCCAACGGGTTGTGTATTACGTTTCAGACATCTTGTTAGGACTGAGGTGTACAGTGAATAAGACACCCATCTATCCAACAGGTAATCTAAGTGTCCTGTGTGGGTCATCTTAAAGACTTCTTTGAGGAAATAATGCTCATGTTAAGAATTCAGCGATGAGCCGTGCGTGGTGGCGCACGCTTGTAATCCCAGCATTCGGGAGGCTGAAACCAGAGGATCCGGGTTTGTGGCCAGCCTCAGCTACCTAGTGAGGTACTCCGCAACTTAGTGAGACCCGGTTTCAAAATAAAGTAAAAAATAGGGCTGGGGGTATAGCTCGGAGGTAGAATGCCCCTGAGTTCAATCCCCAGTACTGAAAAAAAAAAAAAAAAAAAAGAATTCAACAATGAGTAGCAGCTAACGGGGGAATCTGAGGACATCCCCCCACATGGCATGATCAGAGTACTCCAGCCCGAGAAAGAGCCTGGAGCTTGTGGAAAACCAGAAGAGGTAGGGGGTGGCTGAGAAGGGAGAGGAGAGGCTGAGCAGTGGCTTAAGACGAGGCAGAAGAGGCCTGGTGTGGTGCTGTTCCCCTGTAATCCTTATACTTAGGAGGCTGAGACAGGAGCATCTCAAGTTGGCCAGCATGGGTGACCTGGCGAGACCCCATCTCAAAATAAAAAATATTAAAGAAGGGCTGCTGTGTTGCTCAGAGGTACAGGGCCCTGGGTTTAATCCTCAGTACCAAAAGAAAACAAACAAACCAACCAACAAAAAACCAGACAGACGAAACAAAACGACTGAAGAGATAGCCGGAAGCAGCTTTTGAAGGGACTTGCAACTTCTTAGCCATGTTTAGGGTCTTGGACCTGATTGTAGAGGCAATGGAGGCCATTCAAGTATTTAGGCAGGAAAGTGACATTATCTGAATTTGTAGTGGTTTTTTTTTTTTTCAAAGTTCTTGCTTTTATTTATGTATTTATTTATTTTTGTGCATTGTAGTCGTACCTCTTGATGAAGTTCAGGGTGATAGAGGCTTACATGCACAGAGAGTGCTCATTGAGGCCTCCCCTGGTTTCCACCCTGCTCCCTCTCCTTCCCTCCTTTCCGTGCTCAGCACTGTGATTGGCTTTGATAAGTTTGTGTATGTACATATGTCCGTTGAGGTGTTTCCCTCTTCAAATCTTCCTCCCCACTCCATTCTCCCTCAGTTAGGTCCCCTCCTTTACTCCATTAAGGTTTCTTTGTCTGGAGTTTCTTCTGTGTTCCAATTTCTCCCTAGCTTTTGCATATGAGGGAGAACATCTGACCTTTCATTTTTTGTGACTGACTCTCATTAGCATAATATTCTCTAGTTCCATCCATTTCCCTGCAAATGGCATAATTTTGTTCTTCTTTAGGGCTGAGTAGAATTCCATTGTATATATATACCGTAATTTTGTAATCCATTTGTTGATGGGCATCTCAGCTGGTTCCATAGTTTGGCAATTATGAATTATGCAGCTATAATACATGCATTACTATGGTAGTCAGAGATCTGCAAATTAGACCAGAGACTTTGCAGTTACTTGAAGAGAGGGCATAGGACCAGCACTCCAAAATATAGGCACGGGTTAAAACTTCCTCAGCAAGATCCCAAAGGCACACGAAGTTAAAATTGAGGATTAATACATGAGATTACATTAAACTGAAGAGCTTCTGTGCAGCAAAGGAAGCTATCAAGAACCTCAGGATAGAGCTGACAGAATGGGAGGAGATCTTTGCCAGCTACTCTTTTGATAGAAGAGTAATATCTAGAATATACAAAGAACTCAAGAAACTCATCACCACAAAACCAGATAACCCAGTTTAAAAAGAAATGGGCAAGTGAACTAAAGAAGAAATACAAATGCAAGTAAATGTATGAAAAATGTTCCACATCATTAGCAATCAGAGATGCAAATCAAAACTACCCTGAGATCTCACCTAACCTCAGTTAGAATTGCAATCATTAAAAACACAAACAACAAATGCTGGTGAGGATGTGGAGAAGTAGAAACTCATACATTGTTGGTGGATTGCAAACCAGTGCAGACACTTTGGAAAGCAGTGTGAAGGGTCCTCAGAAGAATGAGAATGAACCTACCATGTGACCCAGCTATACCTCTCCTGGGTAGCTACACAAAATCTGTTTTTTTGCAGTTACTCTGCTTTGTGGAGAGTGAATTAGAATGAGCTCACTCTAATTATACCAAGATTTCAGTTGAGATGATGTTGAAGAATTTGACAGATGATGATAGCTAGCTTGGGCTAGAGTGGTACCAGAGAAGTTAATGGTTTCATGAACTATTTTAGTTGTAAATGATTAATCTGGATGATTTTGAGATGTAGAATTAAGGAAGGGAAAACAGAGCCTAAGATGATTCCCAGACTCCTGGCCAGAGCCTCTAGGTGAACGTGGTTGCCAATCCCATGAGACAGGAGGAAGGGCAGAAGACAGATCTGTTTTAATTTTGAGGTATAATATGCAAAATACACAGATTAACATCCAACTACTAGAATTTTGATAAAATTTTAATCAGAAGGCTGAAAGTCTGTTTATGAATTGGCTGGATATTGCTGATGGTTTCATGGATTTTTAAAGTAAGATGCCTATGTTTGAGTTCGGGTGAAGTTGGGGACTAAGAACCTCCAGACCCCTAATCAGTGGAAGCAGTAGATGTTGTGGACGCAAGTTGGGAAGAGAGGGAAGGAGAACAGATCCCCATTCTGTTAAGAGAGATTTTTATATGGTGCTTTGCATGAACCAGACTCTTGAGATTCAGGAGGTGAATTTTATTTGTAAGTGGTTTGAGAAACAAAACCCCTGGTGATCTTCCTTTTTGCTTTAATTCATTACTTGGAACATGAAATAGTTTATGGTGTGAAATACCAAACTGAAACTCCTAACGGGAATGTGGAGTTATAGTCTTGTGATACAGAATCAGGTAGGCTTTGGAGAACGGGGGTGCAGGGCGTGGCACAGCTCCCACTGCTGCACAGACAGGGTCAGCTAACCTGCATCTTTGATCTCAGAGTCAGCAGTTGTTTGGAGGGGAAACTGCCCAGCCTTGTCATGCCCCACTGTCCTATGCAAAAATGCAGGAATGGCATCTACTGCTCTTTATTATTGACTTACTTGTTTGTGTGTTTATTTTTGGTACTGAAGATTGAACCCTGGGGCCTTTTTATTTAAGACAGTGTCTTGCTAAGTTGCCCAGGCTGACCTTGAACTTGTGATTCTCCTGTCGAAGCAAAGTACTGGTATACAAGAATGTTCCACCGTGCCCAGCTCTGCCCTGTTTCTTCTGAGGGTTGAATGGGAGCACGAATGTCAAGGTGTGGTACATTAGACACTTAACTCTTGCTTCCACCCTCTCCTCCCATTTGATTTTCTTTATACCCAGCTTGAGTGCCTGCATGATGTGGAAGCCTGACAAGTGAGTTGAAACAATTGCAGTTGAATTTCTCATGTCTGTGGATTATGAAAAAGGAAATTCACAGGTGTTGAGCACTTCATCTTTGAAAAATGTTAACCCACTTGAAACTAGAAGTGCCCTTAAAGGCATATAAAACAGTTTGTGAATGGTTTAAATTATCAATTGGTAAATACTTTTAAATGTAATCCAGTGATTTTTTTTTTTTTTTAAACACATTTGGCCACGTACTCATCCTGTTAATGTTTGTTGAGTGCTGTCTCTGTCCTGGGTCCTGTGATGTAAACTGACAAGGGGCAGAAGCTGCTTACCCACCATCTCGGGACCTGGGAAGATACAGGGTGCTGTGCCCTGCAGAGAGTTTAATGATTCATATTAATGCTTTAAAAGTACAAGTTGTCTCATCAAGGTTCAAGGCCAGCGTATATGTGCTAACTCAGGAAGACCCTGTTTCAAAATAAAATAGGGCTGGATTTAATCCTCAGTACCAAAAAACCAAAAACAGAAAACAAAGCAAAACGAAAAAAACCTATCCTCTATTACCCCCTAACCAGTTGATCTATTTCTGGCAATGTAAGTTAAGGAAACTAGGTGAAATCTTGCTTATAATAGTGAAAGACTGGTAGATGAAAATGTGAAGCAATGCCGGGCGTGGTGGCGCACGCTTGTAATCCCAGCATTTGGGAGGCGGAGACCAGAGGATCTGGGTTTGCGGCCAGCCTCAGCTACCTAGTGAGGCACTCCGCAACTTAGTGAGACCCAGTTTTGAAATAAAGAATAAAAAATAGGGCTGGGGGTGTAGCTCGGAGGTAGAATGCCCCTGAGTGCCAAAAAAAAAAAAAAAAGAAAATGTGAAGCAATGGTGAATTGATATATCAATAAGTGGGCATACTCCATGCCATCAGTGATCACGCAGATCTGCATTTGACAGATAAAAAGTAGAAAAGTAGTTTACCAGAAAGGGTTTGAAAGAAAGTTAGTTTAGTGAAATCACCAAAACCCTTTCCATATTACTTTTGTGTATTCTCTGCTTTGAAGTCATTTAAAAAGAACTGTCCTAACATGGAAGAGGATGAGGGTGCACCTAAACTGAGCATCTTGCCAAATCCAGAGAGCACATCTCCCCGGGGAGCTTGAGCACTGCGCTCCAGGAGGCCTCCTGTGAAGAGGCAGGTGGGGGTGGGGAAAGCGCCCAGTGAGCACAGCAGCCAGCCCAGGACCCGACTGGCCGCTTGCCTTAGTTGGCATCATCGTGCCACTTTCTCTGGCGTGGAGAAATGTCCCATTTCTGGGTAGTAAAGACTTTGTTGAGAAATTATTTTTTCCCCTTAGTCAATAATAAGGTAAGCCACCAAAATCTTGATAGCTGTTCACTTCTGAACAATAATCCTATTAAAGGGCAAAGGTTTTTGCTCAGGTTTTATAAACAACAGTTTATTCTGTAAAAGCTTTATTCACATAAACCTATCTAAGACTCATGGTTTTATCCAACAAATTTACATCTTTGGATATACGACTATCTACTAATTTATAAAAAATAGATAATTATTGCTGGTTTTTCCCTTCTTATAGGATTGGTGTAGTGTGGAGATTTCTAGTTCCTACCTGAGTGAGAGCTAGCTGTACAGTAGCAGTGAACATACCTGGACTGTGCCTGGATCAGGAAAGTGGCCCTTTTGGACCTTTGATCAACAAAGTGGCTTTTTGTCCACGTTACTTTCCACTGTGAAGTGACTGGGGCATTTCTTGACCCTTCATGTGCACTATAAATCTGCTCCTCTTCATCTTTGGAATATACTTCTGATTCTTCCCTGTCCCTCCTTTCTTTCTGGCAGTAGTCAGAAGTTGGATGCTAGATGAAAGAAATGCACCATAGAGTAAGGCTGTGATGCAGATATCAGGACCAAAAAAGAGGAGATGTATCCCCCCCCCCCCGCCCCGCCCTGTGGTACTGGGGATTGAATCCAGGGGCCTTATGCCTCCGGGTTATACCCCTAGCCCTATTTTATTTTTTATTTGGAAACAGTCTTCCTAAGTTGCTGAGGCTGCCTTTGAACCTGCGATCCTCCTGTCTTAGCCTCCCAAACACTGGGATTTCAAGTGTGCACTGCCATGCCAGGTGAGGAGATGATACTTACTTGTCTTTTTTTTAAACTAGGAAAAATAGCCATTTTTGTTTGTTTGTTTTCATGGTACTGGGAATTGACCCCAGGGGCATTCTACCTCTGAACTATATATATACCCCTAGACCTCTTTTGTTTTATTTCACAATAGGGTCTTGCTATTGATAAGCCTATTTGCTGAGGCTGTCCTCGAACCTGTGATTTTCCTGTCTCAGGCTCCTAAGTACTGGAATTATGGGTGTGCTTTTAATTACTTCTGTTTTTAATTACTGTCATTTTATTGAATACCCATACGCCATATTCTTATTATCTTATTTAATTCACATTATCCTGAGAGGTATGAATAATCACCTCTCTTTGTTTTATAGACAAGATCCCGAAAAGTTAAACAATTTGCCTTTGGCCATATGCCCAGTAAATATCAAAGTCAGATGTAACTCTTTGCACTGTACAAACTAACTTCAGCATGAGAGTTGAGTTAGAAAATTCGTAGGACTAACTCTGAATTTCTGAGTTGCACTGACTTTCTCAGCTGTTCATCTGTAAGTTGAGAAGGGTGGGCTGAGTCTTTAAGGTCATTTCTCATTGTAAAATTCTGATTCCTTGATGCTTTTGCATTCAAGCAGAGAATGTGTGGAATGTCTACTAGTTCTCTTTTTGAGCAGCCAGTTTGGTTTGTAATGGATACCATTGGTCTGCTGATATTTTATGACACCGTCTCCCTGGGAGATGTACAAAAGGGGTTTGGAGTATGGGTTAAAAGAAGGTAAAGCAAGCTGGGCGGTGTGGCTCACGCTTGTAATCCCAACACTTGGGAGGCTGAGACAGGAGGATTGCAGGTTTGTGGCTAGCCTCAGCTACTTAGTGAGGCCCTCTGCAATTTAGTGAGACCCTGTTTCAAAAATAAAGAATAAAAAATAGGGTTGGAGTTGTAGCTAGGAGGTAGCTGGGTTCAATCACCAGTACCGCAAAAAAAAAAAGTAAAGCATGTCGACTGCTGAGTCACAAAAGAACATCTGCAGACAAGTCCTTCGGCCTCCAGGGGTTCTGGCAAACCTGGGCTGGTAGTGTCTTTAATTTCAAAGGGCTGTTGCGCCTGAGTACGTGGGTCTCTGTCTGTCTGTCTGTCTGTCTTGAGGCATTGGGGATTGCGGTAGATGGTACAATGATGACTCAGTTTCAGTTCTTGTAGGCCCTTATAACATTTCCAGTTAAATGGCAGAGGGGGTGATGGCAGAGACACAATGATTGTCGACATAGAGAGCTAATGAGATGACATGGCATGAAAAAGAAGAATCATTACTGCAGCATTTTTATTCCACTTATACGACAGCTTTTTCTTGAAAGTGCTGTACAAATAACACAGAGATAATAAGCCATTTTAGATGTCAAAACATTGAAGAATAAGAAAGTGTATAGGAGAAGTAAATACACAGAAAAAGGAGAAGAGGCTTGGATCCCTGCTTTGCATAACAGGTTGGGGGTTGGAGACTGAGGCAGCATGACTGATCCAGGCTGATGCTGGACTACCCCCACCCCCCACCCCAAGCTGGTCCAGTGAGCTGGTGTACATTCTGGGCTGTGATTCAGACTGTGAGCTTTGTTGTCAGATGGGTGTGTCCCTGCTACTTCCTAACTTTGACTTGGAGCAAGTTGCCTAAGCTTTCCAAATGTCATTTCTTTATCAACAGAATAGTGTCATTTATACCCACCTTGTTGGAGTTTTCCTGAGGGTTAATGGAAATGAGTTGTGCATATAAACTGTTTAGTCCAGTGCCCGCACGTGCTCAGTGCATTGTAAATGCTAGTGTTCTTATGCTTAGAGCGTATCAGAACAGTGATTCTGAAGAGGTTATGGAGCATGATAGCAAGGGCTTCTTGTAGGCCAAAGATAAGCTGTGTGGAGTCCTGAGGATTGTCCTTTATTTCTCTGAATTGAATCTGTACTTCATAGAGTAGTATTAGACTTTTTAAAGTGAAACATGCAGAGAATATAGACAATATTGCATTTGTCTACCCACCAATCAGCTTAAGGAATAAAAAACTGTAGACCAGAAGACCACCCTCCCTATGTTTTTAGTCTGCCTTTTGCAAACTGAATATATCTGGACTTAGCTTATTTAATCTCAATTTTCTGTCTTTGCTGATAAGTTTAGTCTGTATTACTACCATCACTGATCTGTTTACTCTTATTTTCACAATCTTCTCGTGTATTTCCTATTCATGTTACTGTTTTCTGTGTTTCCCTTCTGATCTAGTCTCTATTGGCGTGAATAACTTTTATTCCTAAATCTGGCATGCGTCTTTGGCTTTTCAAAGTGTAGTGTTGAAATCAGTATATCTACCATTCTTTCTAAACAATAAAAAAAATTGCAAAACTTTAATTATAATTACCTTCTACTAGCCTTACATGTTTTTGACCAGTGTTTTACTTCCATGTTCTTTAATTACCCAAATTAGTCTTTATTTCTGTTACATTTCATTTCTATGCTTACATTGTTTTCTAAATCTCAGATTGTGAACTCCTTAATTAAATGGATTTTCTCTTTAGATTTTCAAAAGAAACAACCAGATGATGATTCTGCTCCGAGTACAAGTAACAGCCAATCAGACTTGTTTTCTGAAGAGACCACCAGTGACAACAACAATACCTCGATAACCACGCCAACTCTCAGTCCCAGCCAGCAGCCGCTCCCGACAGACCTGAATGTAACTTCACCCAGCAAAGAGGAGTGTAAGTGCCCGCCCAGAACCCTATCCTTGGTGATGCCTAGTCTGCTTAGACCTCCCATCCCCCACCCCCCACCACCTGCCAAAAAAAAAAAGACGACAGCAGTTCTAAGTCAAGATGGGTATTCACACACAGAACCCCCACTCAGCAAGCTAGAGTGCAAGTCCTCAGGAGACAGCTTTTCACATTACCTGTCAAGGTGCACAAGGTTGTGAGCCTTCTAGGGCAGCAATTCTCAGGTCTGACTGCACATTAGAATCCAGCCCACTGAGGATTTTTAAAACAATTTTAATCTTTAGCACCATTTCCTGATTCTAGTTTAATTGGTCTCAAGGGAGGCCCGGAGATCCTTTCTGTTGAACTGTGCAGAGGATTCTAGCGTGCAGCAAAGGCTTGGGACACCTGGTCTTGGGACTCAGCCCTGACTTAGGAGTGGTGGACTGAGTCTTCACCTCTGTTGATAACTGGTCTTGGAGGTCTCGAAGCAGTTAACTTAGACAGTGGCTCTCTGTTCCACAGAACACAAGCTACTGGAAGGCAGCAGGAGATCGTTTCTTTACTCTTTTGTAAGTCTTCAGAGATAGGACACTCTTGTGTGTGTGATGTGGAAGTTCATCGTCTACTTAAGCCTTTAGAATGCTCAAATTTGTCTTTAGGGTTACAACTATAACTAATGCATTTGCTGAAAATTATAAGGATATTATGGCATAGCTGGAATAACATTGCAGATAGAGAACTTTTAGACTATAACTTGTTGAATGGACCCAAGGCAGTGCAGAAGTCAGTTAAGAGGAGAAAAAAGAGATGGTAAATGGTATTGTCAAGGTAGGATGTTTTATTTTGCTGCTAAAAATTGAGCTTAGTCACGTATTTACTGAGGGGCTGATAAAATCTATGGTCCCGTCTTAGAAAAATACACACCATGCCCTTACACCCAATTTTGTATGAAATTTCTCTAAAGCTTGTTAGAGGCTTCAGGTCAAGGGAGAGGCTGGAGCTGGTCAGGATGAGATCTGCGTGTACCTGGAATAGGCCACAGTGAGCTAGTCCAGCCAGGGGGACATTAGACCGAGATAGCAGTGACTCCTGTTAACTGAGCACTCTAAACGTAAGACACTATCGTACTTGTTTTGTATATTTTCAATTTTATTTATGCCAACACAGTGGAGTTATCATTATCCCAATTCTGTAAGGAAACAGGCACAAAGAGATCAGGTACTTTGCCTGAGTTGTAAACTAGCAGACATCAGAACCAGGATTCAGGTTCAGGCATTGGTTTCAGACTCCATGCTTTGTACACCGTGCCAGAGAATATTCATATTGGCAAAATCAGTACTTTCTCTGCCTATAATCAAAGTATATGGAAACCAAACTCATGACCAAAAGTCACTTTAATTTTTGGAAGTTAATGTCATAGGGACTGGAAGTAAAACACGTAACTGGTGTTTCTTCTGGAGGCCGGCCAGCCTTCATGGGAAGGTGGCCCGTTACAAAGATGGTGTAGCAAGCAGCAGGGCAGGTTCAGAGTAGGTGGAGCTGGAGGGAGCGAGCGTCCCCGAGGATGTGTGGGGAGGCCACATCCAGTGCAAGGTCCCAGCTTCAGACCCCGCCCGCTCCTTCTTCGCCTGGGCTCAGCCCTGCGCTAAGCTCTGGAGCCCTGGGATAGAATTCTTGCCAGGTTCCCATCACTTGCCAGTCTGGCCATGCTACGTCGCCAGGCCTCTTCTTCTGATACAGAAACACCCTGATCTGGTTGAGCTTGCTGCAGATCCACTCTCCTTGTGGTGAGGCCACTGCCTTGAAGCGTTACGTGTTCATTTTTGAGTTACACACTCTGAAGCTAATCTCATTTTCTAATTCCTGAGGTTTTCACAAACCTGGGGAAGTGGGATTTGCCAGTTGAGATAATGATAGTGACTTACATTTCTTTTGTGTTCAACTGGGGAGGTTGGTTGGAGCTTAGGAGAAAACAGACAAGGTTGATTTTATCCATAAGAAGATAGTAGTGTAGTCCCTTGGGGTTAAGTGCCAAAGAGGAGAGCTAAGAAAAGCAGGGAGCATAGGCCTTGAGTGAAGCCTCTGCCTTTAGGGGGAGCAAAAGCAACAGGAGCCAACTAAAGAAGTCAGAGAAGAGGAGAGCGACAGCAGGCAAGGCCACCAAAGCCAGGGACAGGTTTCAGCGGGGAGAAGTTTTTTATTATGCCCATTTTTATAGATGAGGAAGTTAAAGCATAGAAAGGTCCAGTAACTTCTGCCCAAAGTTTAAGCACTTCTGCTTGGCAGAAAAGTCTTGGTTCTAACATACTAATTTGCATCTCTGGATGGTGGATGTCTGATTTCAGACACTACGGCATGTTGTTCACATGCTGTGAGAATGCTTCTGAGACTGTAAGCTGACGAGATGCACCTCAACGGACTGTTGCAGCAGTTTGTACATTTCACAGTCTTTGCTGGATGCTTAATTATATGTTAGGCACTAGGTTAAGTGCCAGTACAAAAATGAATAACATTAGTTATCTACCTACAAGGAACTCATCCTTTCAAATAGAGACTCTGGCTTGTTCCCCCATAGAGGTGATTTCAAGAAGGTAGATTTTAGCTAGGCATGGTGGCGCATGCCTGTAATCCCAGTTTGGGAAGCTGAGACAAGAGGAGGATGTAAGTTTGCGTACAACCTCGGCAATGTAGAGAGATTCTCAGCAACCTAGCAAATCCGTTCAAATTAAGTAATAAAAAAGGCTGGGTGTATAGATCAGAGGTAGAATGATCCTGCACTTAAGCCCCAGTACCCCCACCCCCCCCCCAAAAAAAAAAAAAAAAAAAAAAAAAAAAAGGAGGAGGAGGTACATTTCCTAGGGTTGGGCACTGAGTTTTTTTTTTTTTTTTCCTGAAAAGGTACAGTAAGACAAGTAAGTTTGGGAACCTCTGAATAGAGTAATAATTACTGACAAAAGCGAGTGAAGTAGAGAATTGAGATAAATTTTTAAAGAGTTTCATAAGGCAACTAACTAAAGGTCAAATAAAGATGTCTGAAAGTTCCAGATACTTTTCTGTCAGAATAGAACACGTCTCTTCTTCCCAAAACTGTGTGACTGTAGAAGAGCACAGAGTGCTGGCCATCTAGAAAGCTTTGGAAACACAGTGTAAGCAAAATTCAGATAACAACTAAAGGGTGTTCATCGCAGTTACAGCTGTCATTGAGCAAGTGTGTTACTTGTACTAATCCCCCCGTAGAGTAGGCACCTTTATCACCTCATTTAGCAGGGATGGAAACGGGGGCTGGCTGAACTGCCTCACCCAAGGTCTCAGAGCAGTCTCATTCCGGGAGCTGGCTCTTCACCACTATGCCGTGGCTGCCCTTCTCTGTAGAGTGATTTGTGGCCCAAAGGACAGTGCAAGCCAGCATGGCTGTGTGTGCATGGCGGGGCGGGGGGGTAGAACAAAGCACTCATCCACTGTTCTCTCCAGGTTCTTCCTAAAGGGAGAAAAGATGATGTAATTGGAAGTAATGTTTCTTTTTGTTTTGTTGTTTTTGATCAACATATAATTGTCTATGTTTATAGTGTACAGTGTGACATTTCAATACATGTCTATAAAACGTAATGATTAGATCAGGGTTATGGTGTGTCCGTCACTTCAAACATATATATCGTTTTTGTGTGTTGGGAACATTCAAAATCCTCTTTAATTACTATTTTGAAATATATTTTCAATTGTTGTCAACTACAGTTCTCACTGGGCTAGCTTTGGAAGATTAGAAACTGCTCTATCCAGCTGCACCTCTGTGCCTGCTAGCCGTCCCCTCCACCCTTGCCCCATCTCACTCTGCCCGCTGTCCTCCCCACCCTTGCCTCTATCCCACTCTGCCCGCCGTCCTCACACACACCCCCGTCCCACTCTGCCCGCTGTCCTCCCCACCCTTGCCCCATCTCACTCTGCCCGCCGTCCTC
>PVLC010014514.1:0-39138 GCA_004027655.1 Graphiurus murinus | reverse complement strand
TTTTTTTTTTTTTTTTTTTTTTTGGCGGTACTGGGGATTGCACTCAGGGGCATTCTACCTCCGAGCTATACCCCCAGCCCTATTTTTTATTCTTTACTTTGAAACCGAGTCTCACTAAGTTGCGGAGTGCCTCACTAGGTAGCTGAGGCTGGCCGCGAACCCGGATCCTCCGGTCTCAGCCTCCCGAATGCTAGGATTACAAGCGCGCGCCACCACGCCCGGCTTTCCTGTCTCTTTTGATGATTTAAGGACATTTCCTTATTTGCAGGTTCAGTGCTAAGTAAAAATGTGCAAGAGCGATGACATTTATCTTTGGGCTTTTATTTTTCTTTCAACTAGAGCCATGCTAGTTCTCAGGCTTTAGAGCCAAACACATCAAAGTTCTAAGTCTTGACTGCTGCTCACTAGTTGTGCAATTACATGCCTGTGCGCACGAGCGCACACACACACACACACACACACACACACACACTCACACACACAAAACCATTTTGAGGAAGAGGCCAGGGAAACACAACAGATGAAGGGCTTAAGGGGTGGTTCCCCTGAAAAAGATAACAAAAGCAGATATAGGACACAGTGCCCTCCATTGCTACAGAGTGTGCCAGGACGAAGCATACAAGCCCTGGGAAAACAATTCGGGGAGGGAGGGAGGGAGGGAGGGAGAAGTAGAGTAGCTCCTCTGGGAGGACAGTATCCTCTTTGTCTTGAACCCAAATAAGACTTCTGGGGTGGGGGGTGGGGATGGATATTACTGTTTCTTTACCACATGTAAATTCCTTACAAATGTTGACTTTGGACTTTCAGAACCCGGAGGCCTATTGAATGGGTCATTCAGACAATTGGAACCTTTATATCTTACCTGCTTGACTAAGCTACAACTCAAGAAGCTGTTTATCAATAAAAGGAAAAGAAATTAATGTGATTTTTTTTTTTGTCCTGCTGGATTTACATTCTAAATCTAAGAGTTCTCTGACAGAGGAAAGAAAATGAAGAGTACAAAGAAGAAAAGATACAGTTCATTCAATGCAATGCCCACATTTCCATTCTTTATGGATACCCAATGCTAATGGTAGGAAATAGTTGTAATCCACAGGTACACCCCTCTGGGGCCCCTCATTGGCTGAATACTCACATGGGGATTAGCCAAAAGAAGTTAATAAATTTTAACAATTTAAGAATAAGCCAAAACTGGACATGGTGGTTCATGCCTGTAATCCCAGTCTTAGGAGGCTAGGACAGGAGGGTTGCAGGTTTGAGAACAGCCTCAGCAAAGTAGCAAGACTCTCAGCAACCTAGTGAGACCTTGTTTCAAAACCAAAAATAAAAAGGGCTGGAGTTGTAGCTCAGAGGCAGAATGTCCTTGAGTTCAATCCCCAATACCCCCCTCCTACAAACACACAAAGAATAAGCAGAGACGTGCTGATCCCACTCCCTCCTCCTTCCATATGTAACATATCCTGGAAAAATTGTAAATCTTAATCCAAATCTCATCAGAATCCTGACTAGTTAGCTAAATAAAACATTCTTTTTTATGCAGAGTACTTAATAGGATAGTTGTTAGCAGGCCAGAGGTATATTTATTTACTTACTTCTTTTGTGTGTGTGGTACTGGGGATCAAACCCAAAGTACTCTGCCACTGAGCTACATTCCCAGCCCCTTTTGTTTTATTTTTTTAATTTTGAGACAGTCTCAATAAATTATCCAGGATGGCCTTGAATTTGCAATCTTCCTGCTTCAACCTCCAGAGTTGCTAGGATTACAGGCATGAGTTACTGTGTCCCACTAGATTTATATACTGATAAATTTACCTTCAGTAGTCAATTCCATTAGCTTCAAAAGTGAAGTGAAAATTATGTCCTTTTGAAAGGTAAATAAAAGTTGAGAAATAAAGGAAACTCTTAGAAATGGTGATCTCTAAAAGCATAAATATTTTACTTCCAATAACATTGAAAGCAGCAATTGTTATACAAAATATTCTGGAATTATATTTAATAAAGTCAAGCATATTAAAGCATATCCCACACAGACCGCACTCACAGCAGGACATGCTTGGTGGCTAGTGTTCTGGATCTGGCTGTGCCTGAACTATTTTAAGCTCGCTATCTAATCTTGCCAGGAGTGGCCTTCCTAGATGGTCACTCAGCAAACACCTGCCCAGCAGAATATCCTAGGCAAGAATAGCACTCCAGTGCTCACCGGATGAGATGCCTCACAGCAGTGTCAAATTGCAGAAACATAACCTCCCTTCGCAGGAGGAGGGCCTGGGCCACCTGGGTTGGGTCTTGGGGTCTCTGGAGACTGTCAAGCATTTTCTGCAGCTCTTGAAGTTCAGACCCTAGACGATGAACAACATTTGAGTCAGACAGTATGAAAGACAGGCTACTATAGATAACCCAGTGAGCCTTCCTTTCACCCCCAAAGCCAACTTGGCACCTAAACAGACTTCCCTTTCTTTGTTTGTGGACAAACTAATTATATGTTTTGTAAGATCAGCAAAGCCTTATGCTCTAGAACGAAAGGTCTGGCTTATCTTTCCTTCCTTCCTTTCTTGGGAAGATAAAAACTTGCTTTGCTTTTCAACCCAATAAGAACATATTGTTGAAAGAAAGTTTAAAATTTACAAGGCTAGCAGGGGATGATGGCCCAGGCCTGTAATTTCAGTACTTGGGAGGCTGAGACAGGAGGATCTCAAGTTCAAGGCTAGCTTTGGCAACTTATTGAGCACCTGTCTCAAAATGAAAAATGAGATATAGTAAAAAAAAAGGCTGAGAGTATAGCTCAATGGTAGAATGTCCTTGGGTTCAATCCCTAGTATCCCTACCACCCCCCAAAATTTTATTTTACAAGACCTCAATAAAGAAAGGAGAAATTACAAGCAGTGGGAAAGTGTAATCTTCAGTATGTCCATTAGGTACTTGAAATTATTAGAAATTACAAACTAGCTCTCATTTTAATTGCCATGCCATCCAAAACAGCCTTCCCTGTCACTGGCTTCTGTACTCAAGACCATCCAAAGAAAGTAGGAAAAATATGCATATATAAATCTATGTATACATATCCACATATATACAGATACACATATGTGCATATGCACACAGGCATATCCTTCTAGAAGGTTCTAGTCATCTTAGCAATAGGTGTGGAAGACTCCTGTTTGGCTTATTGCTTGGACACCTACTGCAAAAGTATAAGAATGAATATAAAAATAAATACATTTATGTACATGTTAGCTGGAAATTTAACTTAGAGGCCTCTGGAGAACTCAGCGCTAAGTCGAGGAGCCTGGCCTGCACCCAGATGGCTGCCCTAGGATCTCTGTTATCAGCACAGGGAAGGAACTGATCCCACAGAATAGGTGGACACAGAAAAAACTAAGGACCTCTTAAGGAGCACAGAGGGGAGGCGGGGGGAGGCTCACAGGGCTACCTGAATGTCAGCTGGTCTAAAATGCTTATCAGCAACCTGTGAGAAGTGATAGTTTTCTACCCTGAGAGGACATCCCTGCTCTGGGAAGAAGCACTGTGGAAATTGATCACTATTCCTCAGTAGGTAGCCTCAAGGTGGGGGCAAGATGGCAGACCCACAGGACATTACTGCAGTTGCTCTATCCTGGCAGCTCATCCAGACCCAAGCAGCCTCCTTCCCTACCTGGCCCAGTACCGGGCCTCCGCCTGCATTTACACACTAGCAAAGTCGAGGACTGTAGGAGTGGGGAAGCCGTCTGTGGGGCTTGATCTGGGTAGGTCCAGAATTGAGAATGGTGGCTAATACTTGTAACATGTTCTCTTGGCTGTAGCAAAAGATGAGCAGTCCAGATTCCATGATTCCACATCCACCTGATGTTTTATATACAATAGCAAAATAGTTTAAGGTTTTTTTCCAGCACCCAAATAATGAGAGAGTGTTGTACAAGAACTTCTGTGGTGGGTGGTGTTAGGAGGGGTGCTCATTGGTGAGGTGAGCCTCATTTATTTAAGGGCTTGTGTGTTTGGTCTACAAGTAATACATTCTGTCAGGCTAAGTGGCAACCAGCAGAGATTGTTTATAATCCTCTATGACAGTGAAAATAGGAGAATATAAAACTGCCCATGCCCTGTGATTAAAGCACTGTAAACTGTCCTGGGGCAAGAGCTAGGTAGGAGTAAAGATAAATAAAAAGATTTCATTTGTTAGAGTGATTGGGTTGTGGGTGATTCTCCTCTTGATATTTCCATTGTTGTACACTTTTACGTGGGAACACTGCTCAGCAAAATAGTTATGTACAGATACATGGCATTATCATTAAAATACAGTTGTGAAGGTGGAAATTACCTTTTCTCTGTTATTTACTGATTTAAAAAATCTTCACTCTGGCTTTCCTTCTCTGTAAGGTCATGCTGCTTGGCGGGAAGGGAGGTGGCCAATGTGGGTAGGCAAAGCAGCCTGACTGTCAGGATAGGGCAGATAGCACCAGACAGCTGTGGTGGGGCCCAGGGGGGACCCCGGAAGCATCAAGAAAGTCCAGGAGGGTACTGTTTAAGAAGGTATACACACACACACACACACACACACACACACACACACACACATGCATGGGTGGAGAGGGAGAGAGAGAGAGAGAGGGAGAGAGAGAGAGAGAGAGAGAGAGAGAGAGAGAGAGAGAGAGAGGAAGGGAGAGAGAGAGAGAAATCACAGTAGTCCTGTCTCTCAATGAAGAATCAGAGCCAGGGCATTTTATTCCTGGTTTGTTTTGAGAGTTCCTGAAATCCTAAATTCAATGCACTGTATTTGGGTTTTTCTTTTCTTTTCTTTTCTTTCTTCCTTCTTTCCTTCCCTTCTCTTCCCTTCCTTTCTTTTTCTTTCTTTTTTTCTGGTACTGGGTGTTGGGGCATGTGAGGGCAAAGAAAACATGGCCTGACAGCAGGGAACAGGCTTTATTTAGGAATAAAACCTGGAAGGAGGCATCTGGCCAGGGGAGAGAGCCCACGAGAGTCAGAAAGCCCACCTTTTCTTACAGGCTAGGGGCTTTTTAATGCGTCAAGGAAGTGTTTGGGGGGTACAGGAGTAGTCATGTAAGCCACTGGTTGGTGTGCTAGTGGACAGGTCATCTCGGAGCAGGGCAATGGTCAGAGGAAGTTTCTCTTTCTTTGTTCCTTGGTTCTTGGTCCTCCTCTGGCATGACCTCATGGCCAGACCTCACAGACATCACAGTGCCCACACTGGGGAGTAAACTCAGGAGCATTCTACCTTTGAACTACATTCCTGGTCCTATTTTATTTTAAAACAGGGCCTCACTAAGTTGATGAGGCTGGCTGCGAAAATTGCGATCTTCCTGGAATTACAGGCATGCACCACCACGCCTAGCTCTATTTAGGCTTTAACTGGCCTCCTAATCCTTTACAAAGAACTCTCAGTGTGTCATAGTGGTGCATGTCTGTATCCTAGTACCTGGGAGGCTGAGACAGAAAGATCACAGGTTTGAGGCCAGCCTCAGCAATTTAGTGAGACCCTGTTTCAAAATTAAAAAAAAAAAAAAAAATAGGGCTGGAGGTATAGCTTGAAGATTATGCTCCTGGGTTCTTTCCCCAGTACAAAAAAAGAAAAGAAATCTCAGCATAAACTGTCACATTCTCATTATATCCTCTGCTTTACACTGACTCCAAAGGGAGCTGCTGATTTCAGGCAAGGAAAGAATTTGGCAGGGTCCACAGAACTGGTCCACAGTACCTAAAAAGCTGCTTCCTTCCATCAAGTGAGAGGACCAAAAGCTAAACTTCGAAATATCCCTTTAAAAAACATTTTAAAGTATGTAAGTCCACAAAAGTCATTTTACCTCCAAATAGCTCTGAAATGACTTAAAGAAACAGACTCATTTCACCTTACACCTTAGTTCTCCCTGCCTCCTCTGGGAATCAGGCCAGGCACTAAGCAGCCCAGCCTTTTAAAAATGATGATTATCTTAGAGGAGGAATGTTTTTCTTTTTACTCTTTTCTTTCTTTTAAGTCCAGTTTTTGCTTTTCATCTATTTGCAGCAAATCAGAGTACACAGCACTTTGAGCCATCTCTTAGTAGCACAAATGTCTTTACAACATGCCAAGGTGCGCCTCTCTAATCCCACATCTTGGAGAGCCTGGGCCCCACATAGCTCAGTGATTTCCAGACTTATCACATATAAATAGCAAGAAAACAAACTCCTTCATCTTGAAGCCTACACCTCAACAATTGGCCTCATACCCCGGGACTGTCACCCAGCTGTCCTGCCTGCCACCTTCACCAGTGTCCTTTTCTTGTCCCTCCAGGCCCTTCCTTGGGTCCACTCCCGCCTGTGTGGGGGCAATGGCCCCAGATCACGTGCTTGCAGGCTCCACTGGGGTGCTCCTTGCCCCAGCTGCAGCAGGACTCCCTGTGCTGTGTCTTCGTTTGTAAGGCATGGCTCTGGCTCCTTCGGCTCTTACCTCATTCCCACGGGACACCTGCCTCCCTAGCTCCAGGTCAGGAAGAGCACTTTCGTGGCTAGTCCTCCTTCCTCCTGTCCCTCAGAAGTCTAGCACTCACTCCCTCTCAGCTGCTCCCCTCAGAGCATCTTAGCTTATTCTTGAAGACTTGGCCTTTTGAGAGCTCATCTGTCTGCAACAATTGTGTGCTTTCTGCGGAGGTGGCACCAGCATGGCCCTCTCCATGCTGCCTCCCTCAGAGAGACAGCCATCTTCCTCCCCGTCACCACTCATGTCCTTCCCTGTGTCTCAAATCAGAATGTTGACAGCTTCCTCCAGTGTCTCCTAGCATGATGCAAATCTACCAACCACCAGCTCCGAGGGTTCCTACAAACATATCTCCTTTATGTACTGGCTAGAGGAGGGTAGATGCAGGTTGTATCACTTTTGCTTTAGAACCACAAAGGTTTGTTTGTTTGTTTGCTTTGAGGGGTTGGTACTGGGGATTGATCCCAGGAGCTTTCTACCTCAGAGCTACACCCCCAGCCCTCTTTAAAAAATTTGAAACAGGGTCTCATTAAGTTTGTGAGGGTCTCAGTAAGTTGCTGAGGCTAGTTTTGAACCTGGGATCCTCCTGTCTCAGCTTCCCAAGTACTGGGATTACAGGAGTACACCACTGCACCTGGCTTAGAACCACTAGGTTAAACAGATATATTACTTCTTTTCTCAGGCCCTTCTCATGTTCCTTAAAATCCCTGGCTACTACGTTACAATATTTTGCTATTTATTGACTAACATTTACATGACTAGTGACTTAATTTGGATGGGAGTCAAATTATTAAAATATAATCGATTTCTTTGATAAACCTTGCTAATATATAGGATACTTATATATTATATATAAGTATCATCATATATATAAGTATTATCATGTATTATATTATATATAAGTATCATCATATATATAAGTATTATCATGTAGTATCTATGAATACTATATTAAGATACTGTATTTAGAGCTGGGCATGGTGTACATGCCTGTAATCTTGGTACTTAGGAGACTGAGACAGGAGGATTGCAGGTTTGAGGCCAGTCTCAGCAATTTGAGGAGACCCTCAGCAACTTAGCAAGACCCTGTTTCAAAATAATAATAATAAAAAAAAATGAGCTGGTTCATTCCCCAGTACCAAAAATTAATTAATTAATTAATTAATTAATTAAGTAAGTAAGTAAGTAAGTACATACATATATACATACATACATACATACATACATGGCTGGGGACGTAGTTCAGAGGTAGAATGCTCCTGAGTTCAATCCCCAAAACCAAAAAAAGGTAATGTATTTATCTTCTACCCTGGGGCTGAGTTAGAGTTCACTAGTTAGCCCTGGGCACGTGAAGCAAAGCCTCAGTCATTCTGACCACAGCACTACCAGTGGTTGACAGCTAACTGGGGCTGTCTGCAAGCTTCTTAACAGTTAGTGCATGACTCTGACTCTGACTGCACATGGCGAGTTCACAAGGACCAGGAAGGCAAAGAGAATGAAAGAAAACTAATCTTTAGTGCAGCTTTATACATCCTAGAATGTTTACACAGATTTCAACCGAGAGACCATCTCTACCAGACGGGTATTATCACCTCATTTTACAGATGGACAAGCAGAGACCCAAAGAGTCAAGGGCCTTTTAGTACCAAGTAGCGGAGGCAGAGTATAACCTGGGCTGCCTCCTGACTTTGGCTTTGTGGCTTAGCTGGCACGTAATGTGGAATCCATCAGGTAAACATGCAGTTTGGAGACAGTAGTTAAAGGGACTTTTCCTTTGTCCTTCTTATCATTGTCATTTAAGGGGAAATTTTATGATTCTGTATTCCAAGTATTAAGAGCTTCCTAAAACTTCAGCTGAATACTGAAGGTGGTTTTATCACTTACCGATGGCCTCGGTTCCTCCCCAGTCACCTCCCGAAGGGCTGGGACTTAGAGGAAATTCAAAGCATGCCGGGCAATTGCCGAGTTTAGCAAAACTGCAAAGGTAGGCCACAATGTCATGCAGGGAAGAGATCAGCTGCAGAGTCAGCTTTAAGGCTCTAAAAGCGTCCTGTGGGTAAAATCAACACAGGAAAATAAGTTTTAGGAAGTTTCTGAGAGATATATGAAATACTTGGGTATGATAGGGATAATATCTTTAAAAGAGATACAGTCCTCCCTTGGTATCCACAGGAGAGAGCTTCCAGGACCCCTGCAGATTCCATAATGCATATATGCTCAGGTACCTTTTATAAAAGGGAGCAGTACTCATGTATAACCTAAGTACACCCACCCATAAATTTTAAATAATTTCTAAATTACTTATAATGCCTCATACAATATAAATGCTGTGTAAATAGCTGTTACATTGTATTGTTTAGGGAATACAGACAAGAAAGAAAATAATCTGTATGTGTTTAGGAAATATACAATTTTTTCCTCAAATATCTTTAATC
Source organism: Graphiurus murinus (assembly GCA_004027655.1). Classification (NCBI taxonomy): domain Eukaryota; kingdom Metazoa; phylum Chordata; class Mammalia; order Rodentia; family Gliridae; genus Graphiurus; species Graphiurus murinus. Next base: position 30,237 of record PVLC010014514.1, on the reverse strand, counting down.
AGTGGTTGGTTGAATCTGTGGATACAAAACTTGTGAAACAGAAGGCTGACTGTATTTAAATACACACTTTCACCGTGTACACAAGATAATATCGGAAAAGCAGCAAGCCTATTCATGAACCAGGGCTATATGATTTTGAACAAGGGCACTCCTGCCATGGGTTAAAGAAATGTATTTCTCTATTTGTATGGCCATAGATGAATTGTGGGGGTCACAAACAAATTCATAGCAGGGACCCTATTCAGGCAACATTATCCTGTAACCAAAGCACAGATATTTTTGCTAACCAGGATTTCATTTACAAAGAAAAATCAGAATATTTCCCTTCCCAAATGCCACTTTTTTTTTTTTTTTTTTTTTTTTTTTTTTTTTTTTTTTTTTTTGGCTACTGGGGATAGAACCTAGGGGCATTCTACCTCTGAGCTACACCCCCAGTCCTATTTTTTTTTTTCTTTAGAAACAGGGTCTCACTAACTTGTGGAGGGCCTCACTAAGTAGCTGAGGCTGGCTGCAAACCTGTGATCCTCCAGTCTCAGCCTCTCAAGTACTGGGATTACAAGCGTGTGTCACCATGCCTGACTTCAACATTCCTTTTTCTTTCTCTCCCTCCCTTCCTCACTCCCTCTCCCCACCCTTCTCTCTTTCTCTTTTCTTTCTTTTTCTTCCTTTCTTTCTTTCTTTCTTTCTTTCTTTCTTTCTTTCTTTCTTTCTTTCTTTCTTCTTTATATTGGTGATTGAACCCAAGGGAATTCTACCTCTGAGCTACACCTCCAGCCCTATTATTTATTTTGAAACAGAGTCTTGTTAAGTTGCTGAGGACCTCACTAGGTTGCTAAAGCTGGCCTCGAACCTGGGATCCTCCTGTCTCAGCCTCCCAAGTATTGGGATTACGGGTGTGTACAACTAACATTGCATTTTTCTTAGCAAATGCTTATATGTTTTATGTGCTTCTACACCCACTTTTTAATGGTTACCAATATTGTTTTCTATCAGTAAATTAGGTATATAGAGCAACCCCTCAAAAACAGTAACCAGCTGGGTTACAAGTGCTCTCAGCCTCTCATTAGCTTCAGGGTTTTGTTGAAGGATTTGGGAGGAAATTGAGGATTAATAAGGAATGTTGAAAGCCCTGAATTAGTACTCATTAGTGACCAAGGAAAAACAGAACTCATAAAATAATGAGGCCCAGGAGAAATTATAATAAAGTAGGCAAAAGTTTTAGAAGCTGTGAAAAGATTTCAGTTATTAGACTTCTCTTGGAAAAAAAAAATTCTCTCAAATTGATGTGTTTAATTATAAAACATAAAATATGGCCAGTTTCCGTTCTGGATTCTGGTACACAAAACATTACAAACCTTTTCTGGCAGAGTTTTGAACATCACCAACACTTCGGAGGGATGGGGTATGAACCATAAATTGAGGAAGACTTTTCCATCAGCTGACAGCAAACACCGAGGCCGGGGCTGGAAACGCCTGCAGCGTTAGGAGAAAGCAGCCATAGCTCAGTGTTTCCCTCCAAACCAGAGGTGTCATGAGCAGGAGCAATCTGGAGCAAGGCCTCCGCACACACAGGCCAGTCACCACAGGCCCCAGGCCAAGCCCCAGGGCAGGGCCCTCAGTTTCCGCTGGCTCCCAAGAGGCTGGAGTTATTTATAAACAACTGGATGGGAGGAAGAGCAGTTGGCTGATTTTAGCCTGAGTTGTGTGGGAGGAAGGTGTGGGCACGGAGAGAGGGAGGGAAAGGTGTGGTGAGAAAGGAGAGGAGGGCAGGAAGTAGACGGCATTGTGTGTCACTTAATACTTCAGACAACCGTGGGATGGATCTATTTTTTGTTCCTATTTCATAGCAGAGGAAATTGAGGCCTTGAGAGGTTATGGATGGAGATCCTGCCTCCCCAGCTCCTAAGAAATGAAGCTAGGATTTAAATGTACCTTTCTCTGGCTCTGGATTCCAGGTCTAGACGCCAGCCCTCTTTTCCTTCCCTCCCATCATAGTTCTTGCCAGGTTCTCCTCTCTTTTCCTTCTTTCTGATCTCTGCTCCCTTCTAAATACTCATCTTCTCCGTCTCCTTCTACTCCTCTCCCTCTTCCTCTCCCTCCTCCTCTTCCTCCTCCTCCTCCTCCTCCTCCTCCTCCTCCTCCTCCTCCTCCTCCTCCTCCTTGTACTTGGAATTGAAGCCAGGGGTATTTTGAAACATGGTTTCACAAAGTTGTTAGGGGGCCATTAAGTTGCTGAGGCTGGCCTGGAACCTGCAATCCTATTTTATCCTCCCAAGTACTGGGATTATAGGTATACACCACCATGCACAGCGAGGAATTTTTTTTTTTTTTTAAAAAGAATACATGAAAAGTATTTTATAAGTAAGAGTCCTCATGCTAACCTGTGAGTGGCTGGCATCTGCTGCAGTGAAGTGGTCAGGGATGGATGGGAGCCAAGGGATACATATGGAACCTTCAGAGTAAATCACGAAGAACTGGGACCTAGCTGGGCATGGTGTGGCACGCCTGTAATTCCAGCAATTTGGGAGGCTGAGACATGAGAATTGTAAGTTCAAGACCAGCCTGGGCAATTTAGAGAGACCTTGTTTCAAAATAAAAAATTAAAAAGGGCTGGTCAGTGTAGCTTAGTGGTAGAATGCCCCCTGGGGTTTCACTACCAGTACCACAAAAAGAAAAAAAAAGAACTGAGGAACTGAACATTCTGAGAGGTCAAGGAGTTGAGGATTATGCAGGAAGACCAGAGACCAGACTTGTTTTAGTTTTGCTGGAGCAGGCAGAGCCCTCGCCTTGTCCCTTGCCCAGTGCACCTAGGGTTAGGAGTGAAAGTGACAGAAAATAGCAGATGGGCACTTGGCAGGAGGCCCTGCAGCTCCAGGAACACTTGTGGTTCTTGGAGGCCAAGGATGGGGTTCAGCCCTGCTGCCGGGGTGCAGCAGCCAGACTATGGCTTGCAGGCCCATGTGCTAAGGTGCAGGCTTTTAAATTCTTTATTTTTGATATTCACTGTTTCTTTTGGGCAGGATCAGAATGGCTTTGATTTGCTCCAGGACAGGAATATTCTGGATGTTGTTACTGAGAAAGGAAATTCTCCAAACTATGACTATGCTTTATTCCTGAGCTGGGAATGAACTAATTAAAACTCTGAGACTTGAAAGGCCCATGATTCACTCTCAGAGTTTTGATGATTTCAAATGCCTCATCTGCAGAGCATTCAGAACAGACAGCGTTTAGCCCTCAGTGAAAATGACTTATGTTTCTCTTCAGTAAGTGGAAGGGTCATCTGAACATCCATCCCCAAGGAAAACAGAAAAAATTTTATTCCTCACAGTCAATCATCAAAATACCCTTGCAGTTTCCAAACTGCCCCTAGAAGGTAAGAGCCTCCCACTGAGTCCTACCCACAGGTGATGGAAATGGGAATGAGAATTGGGTGTGAATATGAAAGAGATTTAAGTAATGGAATCCCAAGACGCAAAGAGTAAGGAGACGGGAGAATCTACCAATCGTGCCCTGACTTCTGGCTTTGGGTGCCAGTGGAAGGAGCCTTTAGCACAGTAGATGCAGGACTGGGGTAGGAGGGGGTGAGGGGCTCCATTTTGGCCCATTTTGATTGAGCTGTTCTAAGGCACTGCCAGCCAAGAGGAAACAAATCAGAGCTCTGGAGCTGTGGGGCTGTGGAGCTTGCCAACGTGGATTCGGGGGTCGTTGGCAAATGACAGTGGCTACAGCCAGAAGAGCGCTTGAGATGCTCAGGGCTGGGGATGTGCAGGAAGAGCAGACAACAGAAGCTGCAGGCGCTTGGGCAGAGCATGCAGTCTGGTTTGCAGCCCACAGGACCCTTGCTCCCTCAACCTGGGGATTGGCCCATCTACTGCCTGGCCTGACAGTCCCCTGGCCTGCTCAGCACCCTCTTCCATCACCCTCAGTCCCTTTCAGTTGCCCACTTCCGGGCCACACCCAGACTTCATCACCTTCCAGAAACATATCCCCTCCAAAGTTGACACTTTTCCAGCCCTGGCTCTTATTCTTCCAGGTTTTTCACTCATGCACCCCCACTGAATTTCCTCCGTCCCCACAAAATATGCTCCTGGACATCACCCCATCCTCTGGCCTCTCCTTCCTTTTGTCAGTTCCCTTCCAACCTCAGTCCCTTCCCTAGCAGAATGGATCTCACAGTCAAGCACAAGAACTACTCTCTTACCAGCACCATTTCTCTGTTTCTTTGTACTCACAACCCATCAACAGAGCAAAGCTCTGACTCTGGACCCCTCCAGCTGTTCCGCTTTCTGCTTCTAGTTGCACAGTGCTGAATACAGATAGAGGAAATCACACTGCTAATTATATGGCTGCACCAGCACGAGGATGATTCCCAGCCTGAGCTCTGTCACTCTGGGACCATCTTTTTTCTTTCCTTTGATTGGCTTCGTGCCCAGCTCCTTGTTCAATAATTTCAAGCCTTCTTTAAGCCCCATGCCAATTCCTGCCAACAGATGATGACATAGTCTGCTATTTCATAATTGAATTGAAGGCCACTGGCTAGAACTCCCTCCTCTTCTTTCTACCCATCCCTTCCCCCACATCCTCCCTTTTGATCAGGGTCAAAGTCAGAGGCTCACACCTGGGATACCAGGGAAACCTCTGCCTTCAAGGATCATACCTTCCAGAGACAGCCAGGCATGTAAACATGATGCTACAATAGAACCATGACAAAGCAAATGGAGGGCAGAGAGCACCCAGAAGACACAGCCCCTGAGACTGTAGGGAGACTGAGGGGAGAAATTCACTGTGCAGGTTTCTGAGTTATGACGTATCATCACAACAGAATTAAAAAAAAAATGTAAAATACACATAACACCATTTTACCATTTAACCATTTTTTTCTTTGTGGTACTGGAGAATTGAATCCAGGGCATTTTACTTCTAAGCTACACTCCCAGCCCTATTTTATTTTTATTTTGAAATAGGTTCTCCTTGCTAGGTAGATGAAAGTCTCACTACTTGCTGAGTACTCTCAAGTACTGGGATTATAGGCATGCACCATTATGCCCAGCTCCATTTAACCATTTTTAAGTGTATAGTCCAGTAACACTAAATATACTCACACTGTTGTTAAACCATCACCACTATCCATCTCTAGAACTTTAAAAAAAAAAATCTTCCTAAGCTGGGCATGATGGTTCATGCCTATAACCCCAGTACTTGGGAGGCTGAGACAGGAGGATCACAGGTTCAAGATCAGCCTCTGCAACTTAGCAGACTCTCAGAAAACTAGTGAGATCCTGTTTCAAAAACGAAAGGGCCAGGGGTATAGCTCAGAGGCAGAATGTCTCTGGGTTCAATCCCTGGTACCACACACACACACACACACACACACACACACACACACACACACACACTTTTCCCAAACTGAAACTCTGTGCCCTTTAAACAGTAATGTCACCAGTATCATTTTACTTACCAAGCCAGAGACTCTGGGTGGCACCCCAGATCTTCTTTCTCCCTCAGTTCCACATTGAACCTGGTACCTGTCTTTGCTGATTTCACTTCCTAAACATTTCTCATGTGCACAGTTTCAGTAACTTCCTAAGTGGTGACACTGATAGTCACTTTGCTCTCCTTCTCTCTGTGACCTGAGGGTGAACACCAGACTCCTGGGTCTTGCCCCATCTCTCTGTACATATCACTTCCCATCACTGTCCTCACACGACCTGGACACCAGGTACACGAAACCCACACACCGCCCCGCATCCCTGTATCTTCACACATGCGCCTCTTCCAGCTTCAACTGCATGGCCTTGCCCTGCCCACCCAGACACTGGTCACCCCTCAAGGCCCAGCATAAGCATCCTCTCCTCCCTGAAGGCTTCCTTCTTCCATCCAGGTTTCCCTAATCTTTCTGATAATGTGAGCAATTCTTGGCAGGTGCTTTCGTTAAACATTAATTTTATATTGTTCCTTATCACAGTGCACCGTTATTACCTACTTCCTTGCCCAGCAAGGACCATGTCTGTTTCATGGCTGTACAGCATTTGGCACCAACAATGCCATGTATCTTGTTTAGGTTGTGCCCTGAGGTGACTAGCAGTGGCCAAGATCCAGCATGGACTTTCCCTGCCAGGCCTGCACCCTGGTGCAGGGCTACCCTCGCCCAGAGGAAGGGACACCTTCCTCTAGTTTGCACCAAGTAGCTGGATGGTATGACAGGGGCTCTGCTTGTCACAGAGGAAGGGTTCAGTTCACACTGGCATTCTCTGTCTGTGTCCTTCCTGTGCCCCTCCATCAGTCAGTGCCACTGGTCCTGGGAGTGCAGCTGAGTGTCTTCCTATTCTCCAGACTCTAGTCTCCTCTGAAGCCAAGAAGAGAAAGGAAGCCTAGAGAGACTTCCCGAGAAGAGACACTTCATGGCTCTGCTTCTACAGAGGCTCTGGTTTGGGCAGGTGGGTCTCTGCTAAACTATGTACGCTATGTTACAGCCTTTGAAATACCAGGCTGCATCTTAGACTTTTTAACGTACAGAACTCATGGGGCTCTTCCTGTCAAAGGACGGCAAGCACAACAGCAAGGCTAGCTTTCTCCCTCTCCTTGACTGTGATTACCACAATTACCACACTCTCGCAAACTTGAGATGTCTCAGAAGCCTTAGCAGGGGCACAAATAAGTTGTTGAAACTGACCTTTAAAATATAGCTTATCTCTTATCCCCAATATAGCCCAAACTCTTATTTTATGAATGAGATAAGGACCTCTTTCCTCCATTAACCTCATTCTTCAACTCGGTCTCTTTATCTCTAGTTAACTTTACCTGGGATGTCTCTCATTGTGAGCTGTCTTAAAAAGGGCCCCTTCCAGCCGGGCGTGGTGGTGCATGCTGGTAATTCCAGTACTTGGGAGGCTGAGACAGAAGGATCCGGCTTTGCGACCAGCCTCAGCTACTTAGTGAGGCTCTCCACAACTTAGTGAGACCCTGTTTCAAAATAAAGAATAAAAATAGGGCTAGCCAAATTATGGAAACAACCTAGGTGTCCATCAATGGATGAATGGATTACAAAATTATGGGATATACACACAATGGAATTCTACTCAGTAATAAAGAAGAACAAAATTGAACCTCGAGCATTATGTTAGGTGAGATGAGTCAGCCACAGAAAGTGAAGGGTCATATATTTTCTCTAGTATGCTCAAGCTAGGGAGTAATGGGGATCCCAGAGGGACTCCAGATAATGGAGGAGAAACCTCAGTGGAGCCAGGGAAGTGGTCTAAGGGAAGGGGAGAGGGAAGAGTGAGGTTCATTAGTGGAAATACTACCATCGACTATGTGTCCATACATGAAAATACCAATGTCAATCTCAGTTCTCTGTATGAGGCGGTGGGGGGGGGGGCTACCAAGTGCTGTGAACATGCATGTCACTGTCAACATGATTTACATTATTATGTGAGACTATAATACTATAATGTGCCAATAAAGCATTAAAAAATAGAACTAACAAAGAAAAAAAAAAAAAAAGACTTTCCAGAAAGTCTTTCCTCTTCAGCTTCATTTCTTGGAATCATGCTCTAGAGATCCTAGCACTAAGAATTATAACATGTTCAACTTCAGAGAGCTGTTTCAATGTCTTCACTCAAAAGAGACTGAAGTCCAGGGATTCGAGATAAATGATTTGCCCAAGACCTCAACACAACATATGACTGAGCTGGGTAAAGATCCAAATGTTCTAACTCACAGGCTGTGGCTTTCTCCAGTACACCTTCTGGTAGCTGATACCTGTGGCTTGGGCATGGCTTAAGTATCTCCCCAAGAGACTTGGTACACAGGGAGGTGGTGGGATCTCTCCTTTTCCCTCCCTCCCTTCCTTCCTTCCTTCCTTCCTTCCTTCCTTCCTTCCTTCCTTCCTTCCTTCCTTCCTTCCTTCTCTTCTTCCTGCCTATTCTCTCTCCCCCCGCCCCTTATTGAATTCATGGGTATTCTATCTCTGAACTGCATCCCTAGGCCTTTTTTATTTTTTTAACAGGGTCTTGCTAAGTTGCTGAGGCCAGCCTCAAATATGTGTTTCTCCTGTCTCAACACCCCAAGAACTGGAATTGCAGGTATATGCTACTACACCCAGAAAGGTAGTGGGACTTTTAAGAGGTGAGGCCTAGTGGGAAGTCCTTAGGTTAATTGGGAGTATACTGTCAGAAGAGAGTCTGGGACTCCAGTCTTTCTCTGCCTGGCTATGAAGTTCTTTCTTGAAAAACAAAGTTAGCCTGGCCAGGCAAGGTGGTGCACACCTGTAATCCCGTCCTTGGGAGGCTGAGATGGAGGATCACAGATTCATAGCCAGCCTCAGCAATTAAATGAGACCCTCAGCAACTAAGCAAGATCCTGTTTCTTTTCTTTTCTTTAAAGACTATTTATTTATTTTTATTTTTATTTATTTATTTTTGCGGTACTGGAGATTGAACTCAGGGGCATTCTACCTCTGAGCTACACCCCCAGTCCTATTTTTTATTCTTTATTTTGAAACCGAGTCTCACCAAGTTGCAGAGTGCCTCACTAGGTAGCTGAGGCTGGCCGCGAACCCAGATCCTCTTGTCTCAGCCTCCCAAATGCTGGGATTACAAGCATGTGCCACCACGCCCGGCTAAGATCCTGTTTCAAAATAAAAAAAATTAAAAAGGCCTGGGGATGTAGCTCAGAGGTAGAAAGCCCCTGTGTTCAATCCCTAGCATCAATAAATAAATAAAGTAAAAAATAAATATCCAGGCATGGTGTCACATGCTTATAATCCCAGTACTTGGGAGGCTGAGACAGGAGGATCGAAGGTTCAAAGCCAGAGTCAGCAACTTAGTGAGGCTCTCAGCAACCTAGTGAGACCCCGTTTCCAAATAAGAAATAAAACTGGGCTGGAGGGATAGCTTGGAGGTAGAATACCTCTGGGTTCAATCCCCAGTACCCAAAACAAAAATTAAAAACAAATAAAGTTGGCCTGCCTCAGATATTTTATTATATTAATGCAATACAATGTTCTTATCGGTAGGTACTCAGTGCTTGGAACCACAGACTTGGGAGTTAGAAAGAGTCTTACACAGTACTTTTCCACATATGACAGTCTCCTTTCTCTATACTACTACAATGAGTGCATTAGGAGAGACGTGTGACTATCTAGAGAGTCTAGGGGCAGGAGTTGGGTGTAGTGGAGAAACATGGCCGTGTTTCCAGCCACTGCCTGGCCATGTGACGTGGGCTCTGGGAGATCACTCACTCGGCTCACATCTTCTTGGCGCAGGACCAAACCCTGAAATTATCACACGTAGCTAACCAGATGATTCAGGAGCCAAGGCTCTCTAGCTTTAACAGCTGTTTCCCTTAATCTTCAGAAAACACAGCCACTGACAAGAAACAGTAAATAGAGCAAGGCCTGCAAGTTAGAGAGATTCCTCCCCCTTACGTCCTGACCTCTGATCAGAAATGAAAATAAACTTCCAGAATACATTGCATCCTAAACACAAATGAGGTGAACTCATGGTTAGACTTCTGGAAGGAACTTTGAAAGTTTGATTCCAGGTGCAGATTTGGTTTATAAATGGTGGTCTTGGCTAGGTGGTGATGAAATAGTGGAACTCTTCTCTCAAATGCATTCTTCCATTAGGTAAATCCAGAAGTCTAGCTAAATGAAAGCACTGGTTGAGCTCATGAAACAAAACAACAGAATCCACAAACTGGGTGCCTGCTAAGTAACAAAGTGGGACTATTTTGAACTTTTTTTTTTTAAGGTGTACTGGGGATTAAACCCAGGACCTTGTGCATGCTAGACAAGCACTTTACCATTGAACTCTACCCCCAGCCACTGTTTTGATAGTCAGCTATCAGTCAATCAAGAACCATAAGGACTTCAACTTCTTCCATACTCCAGCCTCTATCATTCCATTTTTTTAGTGAACTCCTCTTTGAATTCCTCCCCGAGGCTCTGGGGTAGAGTAAAACACTCCCTCACAGACCTTTCTACGTACTTCTAATATGCTATCTCTGAAACTATTCATTTGTTTACAGAGCTTTTCCCTCCACTAGACTGAATTTATTGCCAGAGTCAATGCCTTACTCATTTTTGTCACTCCAGCATGCAGCAAAGTGCCTGATGCTAAGTAGGTACTGAATAAATGATAGCTGAACAGTGCAAGCTTCATGAATGAATGAGTGATCTGATACAAATGATCTTTCAACCTCCTTCCATCTGTCCAACCTGTGATCATATTTTGATATTACTGCTACTCAAACTCCCTGCTATAAGGGCAAGAGCAAAATGCTACAAGGTGTTTTTGTGTCTCCTTGGAGACTGCATAACTATGTAATACACAAACACACACACACCTTTTTAAAGGAAATGTGATTACTGATGACACAGGTATGCTAACTTCTCTGTCCAGATGGGTGAACTCTAGGTATGCTGAGTTAAAAACATTTGGAAAGCTAGATAAATCCAGATAAGAAGGTGTGGAAGTAACTCTGCTCTTATCACTCTATATCTATTTTTGCATCTATATCTGTATCTGTGTCCTAGCAGAGAAAAACAGGACACTAATTTATCTAAGGAACTGCTTTGTCATTGTCTTCTTTTTCTGAATATTTATTCTATTGCACTGACTAGAATATTTGAGGCTAGGGCAGCTCAAAATCAAGCTTATTTGTTTCTTTATTTTACATGATAGTTGCAAAAAAAAGTTATGACTGATTAAAACCTCTCAGCTCCTAGGAGAAAACAAAGTTGCAGTCAAACTGTCCATGAACAAAGAACCCCTTCTGGGTTCAAATACAAAGATGTTCTTTTCTTGGAGTGTCCACTTTTTCTTTTGTCCTTTTAGACTAGAAGATCAAGGTCAAATGTGGTACAGAGAGCAACTGTGTTAGCCAGATTTTCATCACTATAACAAACACCTAAGATAATAAATTTACAAAGGAAAATGTTCATTTTGATTGACAGTGGTGGGGGTTTCAGTCCATGACTGGTTGGCCCCTTGCTTTGGGCAAGGCAATGTATCATGGCGGGAGCACCTGGTGGAGCAAAACTGTTCATCTTGTGGCCCTGAAGCAAGAGAAAAGAAGAGGAAGAGACTAGGACCCCACACCTCCATCCACAGCACGCCCCTTTATGGTTTGCATCTGGAATGGCCCCCAAAAGCTCTTGTGTTGAAGGTTTGATCCCCAGTGAAGGTGCTCAGGAGTGCTTTTGGGAAGTGATTGGATCATGAGGGCTCTGATTTCATCTGTAGATTCACCCACAATCCACAGATGGATTAATACTTGGGTGGCAATACTGGGAGGTGATAGGCGGGCCCTAGTTCAAGGAAGCACGTCACTGGGAGTGTGCCCTGAAAGGGCGTCTCTTGTCTCCAGTCCCTTCCCCCTCCAGTCTGCTGCATGGCTGCCTTGGGATGAGCACCTTTCCCTCTGCCATGATGTTTCTGCCTTGGAGCCAACTGACCATGGACATAAACCTCTGAAGCTGTGAGCCAAAATAAACCTTTCTTCCTAAGTGGTTTTTCTTGGGAATCTTGTCCTAGTGACAGAAAGATGACTGACATGCCCCCAGTGACCTAAAGGCCTCCCACGAGGTCCACCTCCTAAGGGCTCCATCACCTTCCACTGGCACGATCCTGGGAGCATTTGGGGAGACACTTATGACTCAAACTATAGCTGCAGGGGTTTTTATACTAAACTTGACACCCTCCTCCTGGGGAGAGGTAGGGCCTGGCAAGGAGAGTAACAAGCCCTAAAGGATTTTACGTACCTGGGGTCAGCCTCGAGGCCCTCCTTGGAGTCCCTCCACCCCTTCTTTTCTTGTGGTTGCCCCACCATGAAAAAGGTATCTCTGATTGTAGGGAGATCTTCTAGAAGGGCTCTCAGGCTATTGCAGTATGCCATGATCTGACCCCGAAGGGCATAGTGAGACATGTGGCGGTTAAACCTGGAAATCAGAAGAAGAGAAGATGTCCCAAAGCGGAATCCAAGTTGTTCCACCTCTTATAGAAGTTTCAGGATCTACTTCCCTGGGGACTTTTCAAAGAGAATAGAGCATCTCTGTCAAAAAGAAATTTCCATCTGGGTCAGACTGGTGTTACCTGAAAGCGAGGTGTGAACCTCTTCAAAGTGCTCCCTGCCCTTCACTTCTAATGCTCCTCTACATGAGAGAGAACAGTTTAACTGGGTTTTACCCAGGAGGCCTGTGGATTATTTAAACACAAACCAACTGACTCATTGTCTGGATTTCTATGTCGTACTGCTGGTAATTGCATTCGGAGCAAATTGGCATGTGTTGTTCACGTGCACTATACTTACTTTTGACAATATTCAACTATAACATCCCTCTTGAGTTTTCCAAATTCGTCCTGTGATAAAAGAATAGTAATTCTTCTATTAGACAGTTAGCTATAAGGACAACCCATCCTAGTACATGTGTACCAATGTATAGCTTACTTCAGACAGGAAAAGGCCACATACTTGAAACATTGAACTTGTGGTGAGATGCTCTTATGTGGGTCTCTTCTATGCCTACACATTTTATGGAGTGTGCCAAGAATGAAAGGCCCTGACCTCTCTTTTTATGGACCATTTCTCAGGCTTGTGTTTGCAGGGAGCAACCCTGAGGGATGAGATAGTGTCTCCCTCCAGGAAAAAGAGCAGGCTTGATACAAAATAAGTGAGTTCCCCAAGTTCAGTGTCCTTCAACTGTGACACAAACCTACTGGATGCCTGTATGGTCCTCCTCATGGTCCCAGTGGGACTTGGTAAAGGCAAATGACACAAACATAGAGTTTGTGTTGTCTTCTCTGCTGTGGGCAGCAAAGTTCTTTGTAACCCAGGAGTCTGGGTCTTCTGCCACATCCATGGAACCTTAACAGGCTAACTCATTAACTCACAAGTAGGCTCAAATCCAAGATCCTGGCAAAAATGATCATTACAGTGCATGAACTCTTTCTGATAATGCACCATTATATTTTCCACTTGGTCAATATTTTTTGAGAATTGCTTATTAGAAGGGGCTCTTTGCCCCCATTATTGTTCATCAGTGATTTTAATGTCTGGCCTCTATCATATCCCGTTTGCAGAACTGGACTAGGCAAATTTAAGTCCTTCCTTTTCAGACAAAGGTAGAGAGAAAGCCTAGAGATTATGAACCTTGTCATTCTTCTGCCAGATAACTATGCATTAGCATAATCATTTCCTCATCAAAAAATTAATGAATAAGGAAATGATATTCAAAAAATTAGGTGATGATTTTAACTGATTAAAGGTTTGAATTTCATAGTACTTTTCAACTGATTAGGCTAATATAAAAACACTTAAACAGGAACATGTCAGTAGTATCTGGAAAACCAAGATAACAAATGACCAGATGGGCAGAACCCTTGTCCATCTTTCCTAAACCACTTGACCCCTGTGGGTAACTCAGGACCAGGTGAATGTTCCAGTGCGTATGCTGAAACTGGTCCATTTAGAAAGTGACAAGATAAAATGTGGCCTTGGGAAATGTATGGGTTTTTTTTCTTTCTTTTTTCTTTTTTTTTTGGTACTGGGAACTAAACTCAGGAGCACTCTACCTCTGAGCTAGACCCCCAGCCTTTTTTTTTTTTTTAATTTTTTGTTTGTGTGTGTGTGTTTGTTTGTTTTGGAAACAGAACCTTGGTAAGTTACTGGGTGCTGGCCTCAAACCTGCAATCCTCCTGTCTTGGGCTTCCAAGTACGAGGATTACATATGTACACCCCTGTACCTGACAAATGTATACATTTAAAAAAAATCCAATGTAATCTGCTGCAATTGGTTCTTTTTATTTCTTATTGAACTACCTTTATTAGTTGTTTAATATATTTTCAATAGTCCCATCCAAATAGGTTGGAAACAACAGCCTCAAAGTTCAGAATTTTTATTTGCTCAAATATAAAAAGACTAGAACTTTAGCGAGTTCTCACTATACACTCACAGGGCTCTTCCTGCCGTCGGCCATGGTCTGTTTCCTGAGGAGGAAGGCATTCAGCATCATGTCCCGCAGTCCTACCTTTTCTAGTTGAATAGACACGAAGGCCTCTGGAGCCCTGGCAATGAACAGAGACATCTGAGCCCAGGGCGGGAGGTAAGCAGACTCGTCACAGGAAGACAGTGCATGAGCTGGGCGCTGCAGCAGGAGGGCAGGTGGTTCTGGCTCCATGGTACTTGCATGCTTCACATGTTACTAATGATTCACCACAGATGCTGACATGCTACCATGCTCCTCAGAGACACATCATGCCAAAAGCACATGGTGGCAGTCCCTCCTTAGTCCCAGACATGATAGCCTGGCCTCAGCAATAGGTGTGGACCTGAACTGAAGCAGCCTCCTAAGGGACCTCTTGATCAGACACACTAATCTTAAATCTTCCATTCACTCGCTGGGAATGTAGCCCGAAGGTGCTTGAACTCGGGCCATGTGTCATATTAATGGCATCCTGAGAAGTAGAGTTGCTTTGCCCATTATTATTTTTCATTCTAAATGTGCCAGCATTAAATTAGAGTGTCCTTGGTATGCCCCCCAATAAAATGCTCAGAGTAATCACAATTACTCCAGAATATAAGTATCTTTCTTTCTCTGTCATGGTGAAAAGAGATTAAGACATAACAGGGCATCACTGATTTATAGACATACCTCTGTGGAAAACATGCCTCTCTGACAACTCACCTTCCTATTACTCTAAACAATGATTAAATATTTGTTAGACTAGTGAAAGCAGTTCTGTGTTTCTCAATTTAAGATAAATATAAAAAAGTTGGAGCAACTTATAACTTCTTGCTTGAGAAGAAGAGTTTGAAATATATATAGAGAAAGAAGGAGTGAAGGAAGGGAAGAGAAAGAGAAAAGAGAGGAAACGAGAGGTGAGAAGAGGCTGAAATGAAGTACAGCTGACTCTCCCACAGAGACCAGAGTATATTGGAAGGAACTGAGCCTGCTTCGTGCTCATACAAGGTCTTCCTATGAGATCCTAAGAAAAAAATAAAGCACATACCAGCTGCTCTCAGAGTTTAGGCTCCTTCAATCTCATAAGACTATATTATTAATTGACTTAAAAGATAAAACTTTTGAGCTGGGCATGGTGGCGCATGCTTGTAATCCCAGCATTTGGGAACCTGAGACCAGCGGATCCAGGTTCTCGGCCAGCCTCAGCTACTTAGTGAGGCACTCCGCAACTAAGTGAGACCCTGTTTCAGAATAAAGAATAAAAAATAGGGCTGGGGATATAGCTCGGAGGTAGAATGCCCCTGAGTTCAATCCCCAGTACCAAAAAAAAAAAAAAAAAAAAAAAGAAAGAAAAAGATAAAACTTTTGTATTTCAAACAATCCTCCCACCAGATACAGTACCTTTGGGTAGTCTGAGATCTTTTTGAAGAATGAGTAAGGGTGTCTGGGACTTTTGGAGTTTGGGCTAATGGCACTCTCTCTGCATCATTCACAAGTCTGGATTTCCTTTTTCTGGTTGGACTCATTCCGCCATGATTTTTCTGTTCTGCATTTATTTCCTAAAACATTGTAAACCAAAGTGAATTAAATTTATTGGATGTATAAGTCCTATAGTGATGGCTATAAAATTATCTCTCAACCACAACTGACCCTAAACACGAATAATGCCTATATACTTGGGAAGAGGATAATAGAAGGAAGAGAAGAGGAAGCAAGGCACTAAGTCTGGGTATTTTCAGAATAGAGTGTAGTGGTCTAAAGTGCTCTGAGAAAAAACTCTTCATTCTACAGAGTGGTTAGGTGGAGTGTGCTATGTAGATGGCCTCTCAAGAAATACTGCTGATGGATTTCATAGCTACAGATCTGGAAAATTCCCTCAAGGCACCTAAGCAGGTGCCTTGAGGTGGGCTATTTATGCTGCTACGCATGATGTAATTGTGAAGGAGGAAAAGAGGGAGGATGGAGGGATGAGGGAGAGGAAAAGAACAAAGTGAAATCAGTATCCTCCAGCTGAAGATATCAGCTTTATTCATTCAGGGCTTCAGGACATGATGGATGGAAGCATATTGTATTTTTCTAAACTACGAAGGGAAAAAGGTTAAGTCTTCAAAGCAAAGGCCATTCTTCAATGAAAGAAATAAGGAGTTACCCATATTGGAATTACTAAAGGAGACACAAGGAGAATGAGGCAAAAGAAAAAAAATTCTAGGTAGAAAATCTAAAGTTTCCAACTTTTTTTTTTCTGAAGACCCTTGGAGTATCCCATTCTGCTGGAAATAGGAGAATATACCAGTTCAGGGAACCAGGGAGGTCCCACAAGGCCTCGGCAAGTGGGGGTGAGAGGAAATAGTCCTTGCTCTGCATCACAGCCTGATGGAGACACCCAGATAGTGACCTTGTCTCTCTCTCAACCTTTCAGCAACCTGTTCCTCACTCAGAACAAAGTCCATCTCTCAGGACTGGGAGAGGATTCCATAAGCCCACGCATTTTATCACTGAGCTTCCTGATGGCCTGGATCAGAGGAGCTGCTGAATTAACACATTGACTCCAGGATCCTCTGGCCTGCATGCTAGATCCTGGCCATGCCTAGCTTTCATTTCCATCCTCCATAGCTTCCTCTTTTTCCAGCTCCTTCTTACAATGTGTCCACTTCTTTCTCCCTCCCTTCCTTCCTTCTTTCTTTCTTACCTTCTTCCTTCCCTTCCTTCCTTCTTTTCTTTCTTTCCTTGGGATTGTACCCAGAGGCATTCTATCACTGAGCTACACAAGGTCTCGGTTGAGCATGGTCACACACACACACACTTGTAATCCCAGTACTTGGGAGGCTAAAACAGGAGTATCTCAGGTTTACAGCCAGCCTTAGGTAGTTAGTGAGGCTCTCTGCAACTTAGTGAGAGCCTGTTTGGAAATAAAGAATAAAAATAGGGCTGGGGGTGTAGCTCAAAAGTAGAATGCCCCTGGGTCCAATCCCCAGTACCACAAAAGAAAAAAGAAAGAAAGAAAAAAGAAACAGGGTCTCATTAAGTTACCACACACTAGCTTCAAATCTTCTATCCTCCTGTCTCAGCTTCCCAAGTACTGGGATTACCGGCATGTGCCACTGAGCCAGGTTCTCTTTTCGTTTCTTAATCATCCCACTCCCTCAATTCTCAATTCTTCCTCAATTCTGACCAAACTTCTTGAAGAACTGCTATGGACTAACTGTGTTCCTCCAAAATTCCTATGTTGAAGTTTTAACCACTGGTACATTTGCATCCTGCCCCCTCCCTCACGCTGTTCTGCTTTCTGCAACTATGGGCTAGAATGAATTTCCTAGAATGTTGTATAAATAACATTGTCATGCAGTATATTCTCTTTTTTTCTGGCTTCATCCACATTGCTGTGGATATCAAGAGTTTCTTCCTATTGCTGCGTAGTATTCCATTGTATGGCTATGCCACAATTTATTTATCCATTAACCTGTTCATGGACATTTGGGTTCTTTCTAGTTCTGGACTATTATGAATACTATGCTGTGAACATTTAGGTACAATTTTTTGTATGGGCACATACATTCATTTCTTTTGATTAAATACCTAGGAACAGAATTCCTGGATCATATAGTAGATTTATGTTTTTTTGTTTATTTTTTTTAAGAAATTGCCAGATAATCTTTCAAGGGGTTGTACCATTTTTTTATTCCTACCAGCAGCATATAAGAATTTCAGAGCAACCATCTCCTTGCCACAACGGGATGGTCAGTCTTTAAGCTTTACCATTGTAATGGGTATGCAGTGGTTTCTCAATGGGGTCTCAATTTCCATTTCTCAAAGACTAATGGTTGGAGGGAATAAGTCATGTCAGATTACTAAACAATGTCAGGGAGTAATTGCTGACTCTAGTGAGAGAGGGGTGTGGTGGAGCAGGAAACTCAACTATAGTGAACAGGGTATTAGGATATGAAGACAAGGAGTCAAAGACTACCCTTTGAGTAAACAGGAATGAGAAGGTCACAATTACAGTACTGGCCAGAGAGGCACACAGGATTTAGTTAGGCTTTCTAGAGAGAATGAAAACAAGTTAGCCTGCCCACAAGAAGAAAGTAGAAAGTACCCAAAAGTGGAAAGAGGAAACAGACTTGTTTTGTCAACCAGTGTCAACAAAACTGTGGAGACATCAAAACCCTCACAGATTGCTGATGGAAATTTAAAATGGTGCAGTCACTTGAGAAAAGAGCTCAGCAGCTCCTTAAAATGTGGAGGAGAGAGCCGGGCGTGGTGGCGCACGCTTGTAATCCCAGCATTCGGGAGGCTGAGACCGGAGGATCCAGGTTTGCGGCCAGCCTCAGCTACTTAGTGAGGCACTCCGCAACTTAGTGAGACTCGGTTTCAAAATAAAGAATAAAAAATAGGGCTGGGGGTATAGCTCGGAGGTAGAATGCCCCTGAGTTCAATCCCCAGTACCGCAAAAAAAAAAAAAAAAAAAAAATGTGGAGGAGAAAATCACCAAAAAACCAAGTGATTCTGATTCTAGGTATAGACCTCAGAAAATTGAAAACATGTGTTTTCACAAAAGTGTGTACGTGAATGTTCGTAGAAGCACTATTTCTAAAAGCCAAAAAGTGAAAACAACCCAGTATGTGTCAATTGATAAATGGATAAGCAAAACATGGTATCAGCCTTATCATGGGATTTTATTCAGAAATGAAAAGGAATAAAGTATTGGCGTATGCTATGACATGGATAAGCTTTGAAAACATTATGCCAAGTGAAAACAGACAAACATAAAGGCCACACGTGGTATGGTTACATTTGTGTGAAACGTCAAGGCAGGTAAATCTAGAGACAGAAAGTAGGTCAGTGGTTGCTAGGGACTGAGGGAGTGACTGATGAGTATAGGGTTTCTTTTGAGAGTTATGAAAATATTTTGGAGTTAGGTAGTGGTGATGGGTACATACTCATAAGAATATAGTAAAAACCACTCAATTAGACACTTTAAATGGGTAAATTTTATGTTCTGTGAATTATATCTCAATAACAAAAGAAAGAAAGAAATTGAGAGGAAGAAAGAAAAGAAAAAAAACAGGCATGGTGGCACATGTCTGTAATCCCTGTACTTGGGAGGCGCAGAAAGGAAGATGGCAGGTTCGTGGCCAGCCTCAGCTACTCAGTGAGGCTCTCAGCTGCTTAGTGAGACGCTGTTTCCAAATAAAAAATAAAATAAGGCTGGGGGTATAGATCGGAAGTAGAATGCCACTTGGTTTAATTCCCAACATAACTATAACAAACAAACAAACAAAACAAAAAAATCAATAACCAAAAAAAAAAAAAACCCCAATATATATATGGTATGGTAGTTTTTTGTGGAAAAAAGAAAGATCAAATGTGTCTTTATACTATTGCAAAAAGAATTACAGGAAAGATAAATCAGAAAATTATAAAATCATTTCTCAACATAGATTGTGGTTTGAAAAATAGAATATTTTCTACTGGAAGATTCTAGCCAGTCAATATCATAGAGTTACATACAAAGGCAAAATTCTAGCACGCTGCTGAAAATTAAGTCTTAGTGAGGATTTGGTCACACACTGATTGACAAATAGGGAAGAAGGAAGGAAAGGAAGATAAAAAGATAGTGTTTATAGGACACATCTTTTGATTTCCCTCCAGGGTTCCTGGTTCACAACTACCAGAGTCATTATTTCTGAGTGTCTAGAACGATGTTGAGGTGCTTTAGACCTCAAAACCAAAGTCTCTCTCTCTTTCTGACCTTTCACCTGTTCCTTTTCCTCCCCAAGGCAGGCCATAGAAATTGGAATTTCTCTTCCTCTGGGGCAGGTGTGATGGAAACTGTAATCTTGAGTTCGCTGACCCAGCTTGTCCGATACATTGTCTGATAGTAGATGCTGAGACCCAGTTTCCAGAGGGCCCCATTCCCTGCCCATGAGGAAGGAATGCTGAAGAATCTGGGCAGACAGGCCTGGCCACGTGTCCTCATCTTGTCTGTTAGGATTGAATCAGGCCCTTTCTGTCCCGTCACATTTGGACACAGTGGTCCATGCTTCAATCATGCCTACACAACCCCAAAGGACAGGGTGTGGAGAGCTTCAGGACAGCTGACGCATGGAGCTTACAGGAAGGTGAACGAGGACTCATCCACGTGTCGGGAGGGTGGCCCACCCCAAGCTCCTAGGCTCAAGACCCTTCCAGACCTCGACCTGGGTGTCCATTATATGGCTGTTTATTTGCACCCTTTTAAATACCCTTTATAATAAACTAGTCAACATAGAGTTCCCGAGTTCTGTAAGCAGCTCTAGCAAATTAATCGAACCTAAGGAGGGAGTCATGGGAACCCCAAGTTGTAGCCAGTCGGTCAGAAGTTCTGGAGACCCAGTCTTGTGACTAGGTCTGAAGAGGGGGCAGTCTTGGGGACTGAGCCCCCAGTCTGTAGGATCTAATGCCACATCCAGGTAGATGGTGTCAGAATTGAATTGAATTAGAGAACGCCCAGCTGGTGTCCTCTGCAGAATGAATTGCTTGCTGGTTGGTAGGGAGAAATCCACACACATTTTGGGGTCACAGAAATGATCTGTGTTGGGAGTGTATTAGTAGAAGAAACTGAGTCTAAGCTTTTTTTCTTAAACAGATAGGAAAGAGGAAGAAAGAGAGGGGAGAGGGGAAAGGGAAGAAAGAAGGAAGAAAGGGAGAGACAGAGAAGGGGAGGCAGGAAAGAAAGGAGGGAGGGAGGAAGGGAGGGAAGAAGGAAAAAAAGGAAGGAAGGAAGGAAGGAAGGAAGGAAGGAAGGAAGGAAGGAAGGAAGGAAGGAAGGAAGGGGCAGGTGACATTAGGGCAGTGGTGGTAGCACACCCCTGGCTTCCCTATGGTGCAGGCTAACCTTGACGTCAGCAGGACCGCCCACTCGAGGGATGTGGTAGAAGGACACCTGTTGAACCGCCACCATCAGAGCATTTTTCTGAGCAGTTTGGCATGCAAGGGTCACTTGCATGTTCTCCACTCCTGAATGGAGCAAGAGCTATAGGAAGAAAACACATTAGCAATCACTCCCATAAAGGAAGAGGTGAAATTGAGTTTGAGATCATCACTTATTCAACGTGTAGACACATATATGAATTTAAGTGCAGGATGCACTGGGAGCCTTGCTACTTAGCCATTAGCCATTAGATGGAATCTGGTCTCTCCTCAAGCCAAGCAGCCTGTCATCCCAGCAAGGCAGGCTCCAGGCCTGATTTGCTCTGCAGCTGAACACCACAAAGGCTCCCAAGGGTCAGGAAAGGGTAGGTAGGCTCTAATGAGCTACATGGACTCAATGGTAGGCTCTTGTAAGCCAAGGTTAGGTCAATATTTTTAAAAAATACACATATAAGCCAAATAGAGTGGCTTATGCTTGTAATCCCAGTAGTTGGGAGGCTGAGACAGGAGGATCACAGGCTTGAGGCCAGCCTCAACAACTTAGTGAGACCCTATTTTAACACAAAAAAGGGCTGGGAGTGTAGCTTGGAGGTAGAATGTCCCTGGGTTCAATGCATAGTACCACCAAAACAATCAAATAACCCCACAGATAGAAGCAAAGAAATCTGAGCGGCAGAGAAAAAAAAAATAGCACCAGGCTTAAAAAGATCAGATTAAAAATTTGTGTATTTTAAAAGCCTGATGCAAAGACAGTTCACCACATGTGCTTTTTTGTCATATCTAACAGAAGTTGTTACACATGGCCATGCAGTCTCTGTGGTTCAAGCCAGACCAGCATGCACATGAAAGAGGCAAGACTATCATGATTATTGATGAAGTGAAGCTTTTCTAAAAAATGGAAGCCAAACTTATATGAAGTCAATACTTACTGGAAAAACAAAACAAAACAAAAACAAAAACAAACGCAAGAGCTACTTGCTTTATTTGACTTTAGTTTCTTAAAAAAAAAAAAAATAGAAGCTGGGCGTGGTGGTGCACACTTGTAATCCCAGCATTTGGGAGGCTGAGACCAGAGGATCCAGGTTCCAGGCTAGCCTCAGCTACCTAGTGAGGCACTCCGCAACTTAGTGAGACCCTGTTTCAAAATAAGGAATAAAAAATAGGGCTGGGAGTATAGCTTGGAGGTAGAATGTCCCTGAGTTCAATCCCCAGTACCACAATAAATAAATAAATAAATAAATAAATAAATAAATAATAAATAAATAAATAAATAACTTACCTTAAGGATGGCTTCTTTTGTATAAAAACTAAATTTGCCAACTTGGTTATCATCCACCTCAGAGATGGCTAGGACAAGAGCAGTAGGAGAATATCTGCAGAAAGAAGTATGAAGTTACTTTGATGTGACATGCGCTGACATGTGCCGAGGCTGAGAGATCTGGGGATACCTTTATTCTAGCTGTTGCAGGAGATAGATGCCCATTCTGATGGACAGAATGTCATGTGACTGAATCTGGGACACCAGTAGTAAGAGCGACTGCAAGTTTTATACAAGATAATATTTGAACCCCCAGACTGGAAGGGCTCTTGAGTATTGTCTGTCCTTATCAGATTTGATCTCTCTGCAGTTTGGTTGTGGTGATCGTTCCAGTTTCATACCATTATACCATTTGAAATTCTTTTCTCTTGATCACTCGGTCACGACTATTTTCCTCATACCTTCTTCTTTTTTTTTTTTTTGTACTAGGGATTGAGCCCAGGGGCATTCTACCTCTGAGCTATACCCCTGCCCTATTTTATTTTGAAACAGGGTCTCACTAGGTTGATGATAGTCTCACTACTTGCTGAGGCTGTCCTCAAACCTGTGGACCTCCTGTCTCAGCTTCCCAAGTACTGGGATTACCAACGTGAGCCACCAGGCCCAGCTTCCTCTTACCTTCTTGACCATACCTGTTCAGCATCCCTCACTGGTGCTCCTTGGAGCACCCTCTAAATGTCTAATTCTCACTCTCTTGTGGTTCTAATAATCATTTAAATATTCTTTGTAGCCACATTGTCACCTTGGGACACAGTCCTGTTTGTAACCATGCGACTTTGTCAAGTAATGTAATCTCTGTCAATTTCGTTTCTTCATCTGTAAATGGGGATACTGACCATCACATAGGGTTATATCAAATACAAAGTGGGATAATAAGTACAAATGTGTGTGTGTGTGTGTGTGTGTGTGTGTGTGTGTGTGTGCGTGCGCGCGCATGTGTGGTACTGGGGATTGAACCCAGGGGCCATCTACCACCAAGCTATACCTCCAGTCCTATTTTATTTTTTATTTTGAAACAGGGTCTCGCTAAGGGCCTTGCTAAGTTGCTGAGGCTGTCTTGGAACCTGCGATCTTCCTGTCTCAGTCTCCCAAGTACTGGGATTACAGGTGTGCATCACCATGCCTGGCACCAATGTGTATGCTGTTGCTGCAGTGGCCCTCCAAAGTGGCGACCTTAGGGAATTAACATACATAAAATAAATACAAACTCAAGACACAAGATATCTGGATGCTTGAACTTTCCCCTGGTAATTCCGAAGGCTTCCTGTGTCTCACACCACCACCGGAGTGACCGATCACCATTTGACCAGACCAGGGTGGTCAAGTAGTTTGTGCTGATTGGTGGGTTTCAGCTGAACAAAAATGTGTGCTATCTTCTCAGTGGTGTAAAACACCAGCTTGAGACAGAGGCCCTCGAAGGGGAGTATATAGGTTAACAATAGACTTTTTTTTTTTTTTTGCCAGTTGGAGACCTAGCCTCCCCTGAGGCCTGATCACACTTCCTGTCTTGGTTTCGGTAACATAGCTCCATCTTTACAGTCAATTCTAGTTGGGATTTAGCAATGTGACAGGATAGAGCAGAGGATTTTGCCTCCAGGGGATTACTTGGTAGTGTCTGGAGACATCTTCAAATATCAGGAACAGCCAAGGGGTTGGAGGTGGAGGCGGGGGGAGAGCCTGTTCAGGTTACTACTGGCATCTATTGGGGGAGAAGTAAAAAATGCTGCTAAAGTAACCTAAGACACACATGACAGCCCCTTCCCCCAAGGAAGATTTATCCAATCCCAAATTTCCATAGTGCCAAGTTTGAGAGATCTGGGGATACTGTCTTCTACCATCCCTTTCACTCCAGCCATGCACTGAAGAACCTTTCAGCAAGTTAACCTATCAGTTATAATTTGAGCAGTGATCTATGTTAGAAAAACAAAGCAACTTCCTTCTTTGGAGTCCCCTTTGCTTTCCTTGGGTGGAGCCAGAACTAAGAATCTTCAGGGCTAGAGTCGAACCCTGCGTGAAAGGACAGACTAGAAGAGAAAGAAAGAAGAGACAGACATTTCTCCTCCCCACACATGGAAGGCTGCCTGTATATAAAGAAAAAGAAATATTCCTTCCTCTAACTGAGCAGATAAGAGTGTTTCATTCCTGGCAATGGGCTAACCATCTAGGGCACAAGAGAGAGGTCTCATCAGTTGGATGTGGTTTCTCTTACTATCTCAACTGAAATACTGCCTACATATTAGACTTGTCCACTGTGTTATAGTTTCAAGAAAAGGGCCACTCAGAAAACTTAAGTAGCAGCTTGGTATGGTAGTGCACACTTGTAATCCCAATACTTGGGAGGCTGAGACAGAAGGTCTCAGAAGAGACCTGCAGGTTCAAGACCATTCTCAGAAACTTACTGAGGACCTCCACAACATAGTGAGGCCCTGTTTCAAAATAAAAAGATTAAGTTGGGCTCAGGGTATGGTTCAGAGGTAGAAAGCCCTTGGGTCCCATCCCCAGTACCATGAAAAAAAAAAAAAAGTAACTTCTTTCTGGACTCAGGGAAAGAGAGAGATGAGATATGCACTTTTAAGTCACAGGTCACAGATCTTGCTCTATTGGACTAACCCTCACGCACATTTCTACCTGGAAGTGGCCTGTTCTCCCGGGAAACTGCTGAGACCATGACTTACTTCCTTTGAGCTCTCTGACCTGTCTCTTTCATTTCTCAGTGACTTGCTGCTTTTTATTATCCCTCTCGATTGGAGACTTTATTTTTGTCCTCTTATTTAAAAAAGAAAGAAGCTGGGTATGGTGGCACACATTTGTCATCCCAGGACTTGGGAGGCTGAGACAGGAGGATCGCAGGTTCGTGGCCAGCCTCAGCTACTTAGTGAGGTCCTCTGCAATTTAGTGAGACCCTGTTTCAAAATAAAGAATAAAAAATAGGGCTGGGAAGGACTTCCGGGAAGATGGCATCGGAGTGAAACACCTCTCATCAGGCGCTGTGAACTTGATTCAAATCTGCCATAAAAGCAGCTTCTTGACAGAAGAAAAAAAAGCAACAAAAAAGTGAACAAAGCTATGAAAACTGAAGTACAGCTGAACAGAATCCAGAAAGCCGACCAGGGAGAGCAATGGAGCCTGTCTGCACGGTAGCAGTGCCATGCCATGGAGTGGCAGCCTGGCGTGGGATCTACTAACTAAGAAATATATAACAACCTTCTGCATTCCCAGCAACCAGAAGTGCAGTAAACGAATTCTGAACTCCACATCCTAACCAGGTGGCATACTGTGGCACCTTCAACAGTGACTGGAACTTGTGGTATGACCAGCTTAAGCCCGCATGGGGCCACCCCAGCTCACCCCTCCCTCCAGAGCTGGAGCAGCAATCAACTGCACTGCAGACCATGAATCAAAACTACTGCAAAAGCAGCTTCTTGACGGAAGGAAAGAAAAACAAAACAGCAGAAAAGTGAACAAAGCAACAAAAGCAGCTGATCAGAACCCAGAAAGCCGAACAGGGAGAACAAAGGAGCCAGTGTGTGCGCAGCAGTGGCAGCCGCCATTTTGCCAGCCTCCCACAGCAGCAGGGATTTACCCAAAAGGTCTGCAGAGGCCAAATCAGGTCTGTTCTTACCACCTTGCAGGGATTTTTATTTTGTTTCTTGTTATTTTTTTGTTTTGGGGGTTTTCTGTTTTGTTTTTACTCTGTTTTTGTTTTACATTGCTTTGATTTATCTATTTTTGTTTGGAGGATTGGTTGCTTTGTTAGCTTTTCCTAGACCCTGGAAGTCAATACCTGAAACCCACCAAAATGGTGTCAACTCCCCAATAAAAAGGCACAATGTAGCAAAATGGATTAAAACTCAGAATCCATCTATATGCCGCGTGCAACAAACACACCTTACAAGCAAAGATTCCCACAAGCTAAAGGTGAAGGGATGGAGTAAGATAACCCATGCCAATGGAACTCGAAGACAAGCAGGAGTAGTAACTATGATATCAGATAAATTAGATTTCAAGCCTAAGCTTATCAAAAGAGACAAAGCAGGTCATTTTTTTACTAGTAAAAGGAACAATCCAGCAAGAGGAAATAACAATTATCAACATCTATGCCCTAAACATAGGTGCAGCCACTTTCATAAAACAAACTCTGCATGATATAAAGTCACACATAGATCCCAATACACTAATACTAGGAGATTTCAATACTCTTCTCACATCACTAGACCAATCTTCTCATAAAAATGTCAATAAAGATGCTTCGGACCTAAATAATACCATAAACCAAATGGACCTGTTAGACACATACAGAATATTTTACCCAACTACAGCTGCGTATGGAACCTTCTCCAAAATAGACCACATTCTGGGCCACAAAGAGAGCACCGGCAAATTCAAAAAATGTAACATAATTCCCTGCATCTTTTCAGACTACAATGGAGTGAAACTAGAAACCAACTCTAAGAAGACCCAGAGTAACCATGTAAACACATGGAGACTGAACACCACATTGCTGAATGAGGAATGGGTCATAGAAGAAGTAAGGGGAGAAATTTAAAAAACTCCTAGAAACCAATGAAAACAGAGACACAACATATCAGAACCTCTGGGACACCTTGAAGGCAGTACTCAGAGGAAAATTTATAGCACTGACTGCCCACATAAGAAGAACAGAAAATCACCAAATAAATAACCTAATGACACAGCTCAAAGCCCTTGAAAAACAAGAACAGTCCAACCCCAAAGCCAGTAGAGGACAGGAAATTATGAAAATCAGAGCTAAAATTAATGAAATAGAGAATTAAAAAAATACAGAAAATCAACAAAACCAAAAGCTGGTTCCTTGAAAAAAATAAACAAAATAGATAAACCATTGGCCAACCTAACCAAAAGAAAGAGAGAATCAACCTAAATTACCAAAATAAGAGATGAAAAAGGTGATATTACCACCAACAGTGTGGAAATACAGAGGATCATCAGAAACTATTTTGAAAAACTATACTCCAACAAAATGAAGAAATTGACGATTTTCTAGATACATACAACCTTCCTAAATTGAGTCAAGAAGATATAGAAACTTAAATCGACCAATAAAAATCAAAGAAATAGAAACAGCAATAAAGAGTCTACCATCAAACAAAAGCCCAGGGCCAGATAGTTTTCCAAGTGAATTTTATAAAACATTTATAGAAGAGCTAATCCCAATACTCCTCAAACTATTCGGGGAAATAGAAAGAAATAGGACCCTCCCAAACACATTCTATGAAGTCAACATCACATTAATACCAAAGCCAAATAAAGACAGCTCAAGAAAAGAAAACTATAGGCCTATATCATTGATGAACTTAGATGCAAAACTGCTAAACAAAATACTAGTAATGAGCATTCAAAACCACATCAAGAAAATTATACACCATGACCAAGTCGGGTTCATCCCAGGGACACAAGGCTGGTTCAACATATGAAAAACTATCCATGTAATTCACCACATAAACAGAATCAAAGACAAAAATCACATGATCATCTCAATTGATGCTGAAAAAGCATTCGATAAGATCCAACACCCATTCATGCTAAAAGCACTACAGAGAATTGGAATAGAAGGAACATACCTCAACATCATAGAGGCAATATACAATAGGCCCATAGCCAATATCATATTAAATGGAGAGAAACTGCAAGAGTTCCCACTAAAAACAGGAACAAGACAAGGATGTCCATTATCACCTCTTCTGTTCAATATAGTACTTGAGACTCTAGCCAGAGGAATAAGGCAAGAGAAGGAAATCAAAGGGGTAAAAATAGGGAAAGAATAACTAAAACTATCCCTTTTTGGAGACGCATGATACCCTACTTAGAAGACCCAACAAAGTCAGCCAAAAAACTTATAGAACTGATCAACAAATTCAGCAAAGTGTCTGGATACAAAATCAATCTTAAAAAATCAG
Source organism: Graphiurus murinus (assembly GCA_004027655.1). Classification (NCBI taxonomy): domain Eukaryota; kingdom Metazoa; phylum Chordata; class Mammalia; order Rodentia; family Gliridae; genus Graphiurus; species Graphiurus murinus. Next base: position 2,110 of record PVLC010014514.1, on the reverse strand, counting down.
AAGCTTTTCTGTATGCCAACCATAAAACCACTGAAAAAGAAATCCAGAAAACATTTCCACTCACAATAGCACCCCCAAAAATAAAATACTTAAGGATAAACCTAACCAAAGAGATAAAAGACCTCTATAAGGAAAACTACAAAAAAGTTGAAAAAAGAAATCGATGAAGACCTTAGAAGATGGAAAGATCTACCATGCTCTTGGATAGGCAGAATAAATATCATCAAAATGGCCATCCTCCCAAAACTGATCTACAGATTCAATGCAATACCCATGAAATTACCAAGGTCACTCCTCACAGACATAGAAAAATCAGTCCTTAAATTCATTTGGAACAACAAAAAGCCCAGGATAGCCAAAGTAGTTCTTAGCAACAAGAACCAGGCAGGAGGTATCACAATACCTGACTTCAAACTCTACTACAAAGTCACAGTAATAAAAAAAAAAAAAAAAGCATGGTATTGGCACAAAAACAGACATATAGACCAATGGAGCAGAACAGAAGATTCAGAAACAGATTCACGTGCTTATAGTCAACTGATTTTTGACAAAGGAGCCAAAAACATACACTGGAAAAAAAGATAGCCTGTTTAACAAATGGTGTTGGCAAAACTGGTTAACCATATGCAGGAAAATGGAAATAAACCCCACTTTCTCACCCTGCACAAGAGTCAACTCAAGGTGGATCAAGGACCTGGAAGTCAGACCAGAGACATTGCAGCTACTTGAAGAGGGCATAGGACCAACACTTGAACACATAGACACAGGTAAAAACTTTCTCAACAAGATCCCAAAAGCACAAGCAACTCAAAGGAAGATCAATACATGGGATTGCATTAAACTGAAGACCTTCTGTGCAGCAAAGGAAACTATCAAGAACCCACAGAGTGGGAGAAAATTTTTGCCAACTACTCTTCTGGTAGAGGACTAATATCTAGGATATACAGAGAACTCAAGAAACTCACAGCCAAGAAAACAAATAACCCAGTCAAAAAAATGGGCAAAGGATCTAAATAGACACTTCACAAAAGAAGAAATACCAATGGACTATAAATGTATGAGGAAATGTTCAATATCATTAGCAATCAGAGAGATGCAAATCAAAACTACCTTGAGATTTCACCTAACTCCAATGAGAATGTCAATCATCAAGAACACAAACAACAAATGCTGGCAAGGGTGTGGAGAAGTGGGAACCCTAATACATTGCTAGTGGGATTGAAAATTGTGCAACTACTTTGGAAAACAATATGGAGGATACTCAGAAGAATGGAAATGAACCTACCATATGATCCAGCAATACCACTTCTGGGTATCTACTCAAAAGAGTGGAAACCAAACTATCAAACAGATGCATGTGTATCCATGTTTATAGCTGCACAATTTACAATTGCCAAACTATGGAACCAGCCAAGATGTCCATCAACAGATGAATGGATTACAAAACTATGGGATATATACACAATGGAATTTTACTCAGCCATAAGAAGAACAAAATCATATTATTTGCAGGGAAATGGATGGAACTGGAAAACATTATGGTAAGTGAGATTATTCACAAAAAGTAAAAAATCGTATGCTCTCCCTAATATGTGGAAGCTAGGGAGAAAATGGGGCATAAGAGGGACTCCAGATAAAGAAGGAGAAACCTTAGGTGAACAAAGAATTTGACTTAAGGGAAGGTGATGGGGGGAGGGGGCACCCTAATGAGCATGATGTACTTTCAGGAACACATCAAAGTCAATCACTAAACTGAACTTGAGAAGGAGGGAGTGGGGTGGGAATTGGGGAAGGGTTAAATGAGAAATGGATGCATGTATGCCTTTACCAGCTTATAGCTAACAAAGATGTATCCTTAAAATACACCAATTAAAAAAAAAGAAAGAGCCGGGCGTGGTGGCGCATGCTTGTAATCCCAGCATTCGGGAGGCTGAGACCGGAGGATCCAGGTGCCTCAGCTACCTAGTGAGGCACTCCGCAACTTAGTGAGACTCAGTTTCAAAATAAAGAATAAAAAAAATAGGACTGGGGGTATAACTCAGAGGTAGAATGCCCCTGAGTTCAATCCCAGTACTGCAAAAAAAAAAAAAGAAAAAAAAAAAAAAAAAAA